>JARJRE010000241.1:0-81992 GCA_030783385.1 Akanthomyces dipterigenus | reverse complement strand
CCCCCCCCCCCCCCCGAAAACGGTGATGCGTGTTTTCGTCATAAATCAACACCCCCAAGTAGGCAGCAGCAGTGGTCACGCACCTCGTTCTCGTATACCATATATCGCCTCTGAGCTGGTCAGAGTTCTGGGCAAAAGGGCTTACGCAATTTGGGATCGAGGCGCGCGGCTTGACCAATCTGCACGAGGGATGGCCGCTCATCTTCCGAAGAATCCAGCGACCAGGGTCTAGATGGGATGTCCACCGCTGGGGCTAGCTTGGCGGGCGTTGGGTTCTAGCCCCAAAAGCCCCAGCTGAGGCTGGACGGGGAGGAGGAGGAGGAGGGTGGTGCCAGGGTGGCCGCGTTGATGGGCTGCCATTCAACCTTGATTTGTTCGGCTCAGGAACTATTAGGTTGGCGATAGGTTCAGCCAACACGACCGGGTGGATGGCCTGCGCGGAAAATTTCCAGCGCCTCAGCTGTAAGAACCGCCGCCATGAGAAAGCCTCAGCTGAGCGCCGTGCCTTGGGGGAGGAACTTGTCCGGACTTGGCAGGCGGTTTATTCTCACGCGACATTGAGTCTCTTTTGCCGCTGTCGAACTCAATACCACTTGCTCTTCCTTTTCGTCTTCAGTCTCGTCGTCATCACATTCTTACCGAGCTTGCTATCGTGCGATTGTGGGCATCCTGCCCGGATCCAGAAATGCTTCACAAGCCCATCCGTCCACGAAGGCTTCTTTGTCTTTTTCGAAAAAAACAAAACATGGACATGAGGACAACCAAATCATCGCAGCATCTCTATGCTTTTCCTTCGTCCTCTTTTCCTTCTTCCATGCAGCTCGTGGCTGTAAACGAGACGCGCCAGCATACCCTTCTGCCATGGGCTAGGTAGCCTGCGTTTGACTACCAGCGCCGCCGTCATCGCTTGCCTGGCAGCGTTCACACGGGGGGTGGCACAGGATCAGCGCGCGCCGCCCATCCCCCGCAAAATAGAAGGTGGTGTTGCCCTGAGGCTCCCAACCCAAGCTGGCGGGTTTCTGGCGGGTTGCCGTAACGGACGAGACTTTTTTCTCTCCCACCGCGGAAGAAAGCCACACAGGGCTGGAAGCTAAAACCAGGCAGCACTTTTCTACCAGGCCTGGGCCAGTCCGCCGCGCGCCAGGGCTGTGCCAGCGCTGCCGTCGCTAACTGGCTCAGCGGCACCCTTCTGCGAGCACCCGCCAAGCCCTGCCTGTAAGTACCGGTGGGTAGCACCTCGTTCAGGTGCCTCTGGGCGCTGTAAATTCGCCCACTTTCCGTGCCGCCGCCTGCATCGCACCAGAGTGACTTGCCCACTCGGCGCGCACCATCTCACATCGGAGGTACCGAAAGTAACATCTCCTCCCATCTACACATTCGGAATCTCGCCGCGTCCTTTTTTGCTGCGCCCGAGAATTAGGGAGCCTACGTTGTTTCAGTCAATTGCTCCATATTCTTGCATCTTGTACCAAGAAGAGAAAAAAGGCACTTTCCGGATCAGTAACCTAGCATCATTGGTGTGTGTGTAACACCCTGGCTCAGCTGAAGATGACGACGGGCTGCAACACAACCAGTACCGATATGTAGGTACCCAGTGAGTGGTGACTGCTCGGCGCCCGTCATCCCAAGTCTGTCGTCTGCCGGGCATCCGCCGCCCGTCCTATCGCGACAGTTGCCGAAAAACCCATCGGATACGATGCGCTCATCGTCCCTACCTATCCCTTCTAATTCTCCCCAATCTGCATTTCCATTTTTTTTAAACTCCAGTAAATACGTCTAGACTTATTTGCCTAGTTTCCTTTTCCACGCATTCACGAATCTGTCCACTTGCCCCCAAGATCTTGTCCTCGTCCCCTCCCCACCTACATTCCAACAACACGGGCTGGCAGGCACACACACACACACACGCCTTTGTGCTACCAGTACGTACTCTGTCTTGCCTTTTTGTATTCTGTCTATCTATAGAACGAGACAAAGTCTCTCCACCCCCTCCCGCCTCGGCACATGGCCCCTAGTTCCAGCCGCCAACCCCTCTTCTACTTCCTCGGCTCATGGGCTGCTGTGCCTTTTCCCTCCCTCCCTCCGCAACAGCCGGCCAACGGGCGTGGTGTGGTGCGTGGGAACATTTGCCAGGCCTCTCTGGCCGAATCCGGCCCAACCGTGTTACTGTCGCGGGCCCTTGTGCGCTACACAGGGTTTAGCGCACTTCCCTATCCTCCCCAATGTCCCCGGCGGAGTCCCCCGGACTGCCCGATCTTTTCACCGCAAAGACCTAATTAGGCAAAACGGCCTTGCGCCTGTATTTCTGGCATGTCCCGTGGTCGCTGTTTGATACCCTACATGTGTCTGTTGTTGTGCCCGAAGAAAGCGTTCCCCTTTGCTGCGGATAGTCGAGTCGCCGCTAGCACTGCAAAATGGCAAGTCTACTACCCGGCCGTGCACCGACGACTATCTTCACTACGTAATCGTCCATGTGACTGGCAGAGCCTCCGAGTGTGTTTGTTTGAGTCTCTGGGTTTGTATTCGCCGCTGCTCTGCTTAATTTTTTCTTTTGCTTTTGTGACATCGTCATACTTTCGCCATCCACGCCCCTCCAATTCGTATTGCCGCATTCTCGCGAAAGGAGGCAAAAAAAAAAAGGATTCCCAATCTATCCTGCAGAAAGCCGACCTCGAGTGAAATTGGGGCATAGTTCCCTCCATCGGCCATTGAGCTGTCAAGAGGGTTGCTGCCAAACCCCTGCCACAGCCTGCACAGGCTCCCTCGAACGAGCCAGGCTGAGCCGCTGAGGTAAACGTCATGCCTTTTCGGCCCACGCACAAAGCAAAGAGGAGAAAAAACGTTGCCTTGTAGACGCCACAGTCTTAGACATCTCACCTCCCTTTCATTTGGAGAAAATGATCGTCCGGCTCAAATCTGCCACCTGCATGGGCCATGCCAGCTGAACGCCACTGCGCGTGGTGTCTGAGCAATCTGGGTACACCCGCGTTGGTGTAGATACATGTTACACGTCAACACGTCACACAGGCAACCGGGTACCCTGGGGCGACCATTCGAATGTGGCTGGTGAAAAGTCCTCGATGCTGGCGATGTGCTTTTTTGATTTGTCCACTGCAATGCAACTAGTGCTCGGTGACAGCTGGGAGCCTGTCCTTTTGCCTCTTGCCACAGCAGTGTGGCGCGGACTTGGCGTGGCGGCGGACCCAATCCAGTGGTTCAATAGCCGCCTCCGCCAAATTTGCCCTCGCCCACCAACCACATCGACTGCATGTACAGGCAGGAGAGCTGACCAGCTGAGCGTGCAATCAACGCCTGCCAATTATTTCGAATTCACTCGTCACCTTGCAATTCATCTGCTGCGTAAAAAAATAGCCTGTGCTTTTTTTGTACCTGCTATTGCAATCCCCCACGAACGTTCTTTTGCTACGCCTACACCACGCCAAGATCACCACCTAACCTAGAGCCCACAAACCTAACCGTTCATGTTTATCCTGCATTCCAGCTCGGGGCTACCCTTGTGAGAGGCGCACGCGCCCAGGGTTCGGCATGGTTTTTTTTTTTTGGAGATTCTCTCGTTTGTCTCTTCCTTACTGAGCGATACATAATCAGGATTGGCATTCTAGAGTTCGCTGACTTCGGTTGGCGAGTTCCGCGGCGGCAGCAGCCGTTTTGCGCAATGCACCAACTGGCTGGTATACGGAGGCTGTGCTGCGACTCTCTAAAGTCACCACACATCTCGAAGGCAGGTAATCAGGCATGTGCCGAAAAAGGACTCAGATTACTGAAGGTGCGTGTTGATATCGACTAGCAACAGCTAGCCCCCAAATCATATGCTATCGTCGGTTATCTCCGTTCGGGACTCGCACCTAGCTTCGACCCTGCTTCGACGATGAGCCAGGTATGTACTGTGAAGGCGCAATACCTTTGTAAAATACAGTTATATACTTTTGATTGTATACTTTTGTGATTTCTTGTATCCCCTTGTATCCAGTTGTATGCGCCGATGTTTCTATCGCCAACCCCAACGCCAGAAATGCACCAAAAAGCCATATGCGATTAAATCACTGTTCACTTTCTTTTCCTGGAGTCGTAGCTCCATCCTGCGGCTCGGTTTCAGGTACTGCTTCCAGCAGCTCCTCCAGTCCGCCGACAGTCGTTGGTCCATTCATGCCCGCGGGCGGCATGGCCCATTTCGGCAGTGGGCTCTTGTACGACCACGCACCGTCAGCGTCCTCGTATCGCAGGCTATGCAGCCACAGGGACAGCTCGTGACTTCCAGGGTCAGAGTATAATGGCGTTGCGCATACTTCACAGAGCTCGCCCGTCATCTTCTCGGCCCGCTTCTTCTCGTAATCGTCCACCATCTCGTCATAGTACACCACAGCCTGCGCTACTTCGTCCTTGCCCATCCGTGATAGCCGACTGATAATGTCGTCGTCGGTGTTTTGCGTCGCGTCAGGATCATCGTGACCTAGATCCATGCCCCATACACGCTGGTTGGCGTAGATTGGGTCGTTCTGAATAGGGTATCCTAGATGTTGCAGGTGCACGCGGATCTGATGGGTTCGGCCCGTCACCGGTAGACAGCGCACGATGGAGTAGCCTGTATTCTTCCGCGTGATTTCACCATCAGGGGACTGCATAACTGCTGTGCGTGGAGGGTAGTACGCCAACTTCTTGAACACCGTCCTGGCCGACTTGCCATTTGCTCTCACACGGTTCAGGCCTAGCTTCGGCGAGATCTGTAGTATGGGCATGTCGCAGACAACCTCACCGTCGGGAAATTCGCCTAGAACCCGTGCAAGGTATTCTTTCCGAACCGTGCGCTCTTTGATCTTAACACCTAGGTCTTCGGCCGCCTTGGGGCTCTTGCCGACAAACATGATGCCGCTCGTCAATCTGTCCAGCCGATTGCAAGGGTACGGCATAAAGTCCTTGCCACGGTCTGATTTCATAATTTCGATGACAGAGTTGAAGTTGTAGCGGCCCGCCGGATGGACAGGTACGCCAGCCGGTTTGTTGATCACAATCATGTCGTCGTCCTCGTGAATGATGCCAACCGGCTCTGCCGTTACCGGCGGCTCATGGCGGTGCAGAGTGTGCGAGATTTTGTCGCCATTCCGTACAATATAGTCAGGGCCGACCTTGCGCTGGTTGACAAATATATCGCCCAGCTCCATGGCAGCGCGGTAGTACTCCAGCGGTCGGTCACGAAACTCGCAGGCGAAAATGTCAACCAGGGTGCGTCCGCGCCATCGCTCCTTGCACCACGTGTTATATGTGAAATGATACGGCTTCACACGGCGCAAGTCGTCCTCGATATAGTACGGCCGGGGCCAGAGATCGCCTGCGGGTGTGATGAGAGGTCCTGGAGCGGCGTCCATCTCTGCCGCATGCTTTTCCTGCTGCCTCTTGAGTTTGGCCTCCTTTCTTGCTTGTTTATCTGCTAGAGAGAGCTTTTTGAGTGCTTCAACGGCCGCCGCGCCAACGGCGGACTCGGTGATATCAGTCGCGGCCGGGGCAGTCATGCTGAATCTGGCTATTTGTCGTGTGCAGTTCGTCACGCCGTTTGCGCCGATGAAAGGCCCTCTGTGTCGAAGCAATCGGCACCTTAGCATCGGAAGATGAATGCAATGACCCCGCAGGGGAGAAGTCCCGACCTGCTGCAATTTTACGGCACGCGCTCGCAGTACCACAATCTTCCGTCTCTCACACGACTTTACTGGTTGGCTCTGCCCCTCTGCCTGGTTCAACAGTGACCCTGAAAAAATAGCGGTCAGCAAGGGCAGAATCACAGTTGGTTGCTGACATAACGTACACAGCGCTGAGTGCATCCTGTCCCCATGCTCTTTCAAGTAAGACTGAGATCTAGGCGTAGCCTCGGCTGCCACGAGCTCTCATCCGCACAGTTAATTGCCGGCGCGTCTTGCCCGCTTTCTAGGCATGCTACTTGAACTCTGTCCGTGGATGCCAAAGTCTGATGTTCCGATACATGATCTAGTGAATCGATTAGCCGCTCAATTACTCGCGAATCACACGCCCCCAGGTCCTCTCCTATTGTACTGAGTATCGTGGGGATGCTTGCGGCTTTCGCTCGCTAGTGAACCTGTCTCCCAATCCGGCCCTGCAAGCCAACTTTGATACTGGCAAGGCCAACATCAATCACACACATTTTTGTCATCGTCATAATGGTGTCGGCCGAGATAAAGAACCGAAAGCGGGAGGACTATCCGTTCATCCTCGACTACCGTACACGGTGGTACGTCAACATTGCCCGAGATACATCAAGACGCTACACAGTGACATCAAGTTACTTACTAATTTCAGGAATGACAATGACATGTATGATCACATGAACAATTCGGTCTACAACTTTCTGTACGTCCTGCCCATCCTCGGCTTCTACACAAGCACGAATGGACACTAAATGCCGACAGATTTGACTCTGCAGTCAATGCCTATCTGATTGAGCAGTGTGGGCTATTACCTCCCACAGCAACCGAGACTCCTCTCGCTGTCCATTCGCACACGGACTACCTCGCATCAATCGCCTACCCGGCAGTCGCAGAAGTCGGCGTGCGCGTTAACAAGCTTGGGAAGTCGAGCGTCACATACGAAATAGCTCTTTTTGAGCGCGGAGTGGAGGGTGTCAAGGCCGTGGGCGAGTTTGTCCACGTCATGGTCGAGCGCGCAACTGGCCGCCCAACAGCAACAGGCATGAGCGACAAGCTGCGCAGCGCTTTGGAGAAGATTCACAAAGACCGACCAAACGGCAGCAAGCTATGACTAGACATGAAGCAGATGAGCTCTCCGACGTCTTGTGTGGGCATCGGCCATCTTAGCGTCCTCCGGGATTGGATGATATTCTATGCGTTGTGATATAAATGCAAAATCGCAACATGTCCCTGGCCCATTCATAAATGGCCCTGCGCGTGACCTGTATCCATGAGCCAACGCCCTCTCAACTACAAGTAGCCTAGTCGCTGTATTTTCTCAGGAATCAAAACGGCAATTTTGACCGTTCGAGTTCGTCTCATCTCGGGTCAACGCTCACTTATTTCTCTATATTCCCCAATTTGGCTACTAGAGCATCATGTCGATTACAATCACACTGACCAAGCATTGTCTACAGCTCAGTGAGTAGCGGCCGTGCGCCTGATTGGTGACTTGGCTTGTCAGGAAGGGCTGAACCCGACAGTATACGGCGATTTGAAACAGGTCTCCGCACATCAGACGGAGCATCTAGCTTACGGGATTGTGTAGGCGCGCTGCCTGCCTCTTGCCAATCGGTGCTCGGCGGCGCTCGGGGGCCGGGGGCTATGCCGCTTGTTTAATGCGGCGAACCGCAAGGCACAACGATGGGCGAGGCAACGTTGGATGTTCACTCGCAGTGTCGTTGGGCCTGCAGCCATCTATTCTGCACAGCTTTCCACGCAGGGATATTTTGGAATTAATTGTTTCAAGGTAGACCCGGCGAGGGAAGCGAGCCCTTGGTAATGGTCTAGAACAATCTGTGGCTGGCTGCCACCAGGCCCCGGCCTTGCCAAATCCCTTCTGCCTTCATTGAGATGGGCAAGCTTAGAGCAAGCTTCTTTCACTTTTGGACTCTCCATTAACTTTGAATCGCCTGTCAAGTTTGAAATGCCACGTTCCCCGTGCTTTGTGGAGAGAAGCACACAACTCATCCACGCGCTAGCAATGGATTGAGTCATGGGCGATCAGCGCTGCGGTTCGCTGCATGAACTGGTCCCATCTTGGTCACCCTGCGATATATTCAAGCAGTCACAATTAACCTTAAATGTTGGTTACCCAACCCGCCTGACAGGTGCCCCTTTTTGAGAAGTTTCCATTGCATTGATCATTAGTTCGGACGACAAGGAGTATAGTTTAGCTGAAGGAGTAAGGCTGGTTTCGACGCCAACGACAACACATCAAGCACCCGGGAACTTGTACACCGTCACCATAGCCTTTGATTCTCGGCAAAAAAAAATGCTCATATTTTCTGGCGCAGTTTGCAATTTTCTTCCTCTTTCTCCCGTGATCCCATTCTGCTGACTTTATTTACCAGCCATGGGCGGGCACGACATGTGCACCTGTCTGGCTCGTCTTTTTCGGGCCTGGTGGTTCTCGCTGTTTCGCATGCTATCCGCCCTACACAATGCACTTGCCCCTTTGGGAAGGCTGGTAATGAAAGGCCCGCATCACAATCCATGCTGCGTTTCGAGTTGACTGTTGGCTGGCTGTAAATGTTGAGATGCGGAAATGATGCCAAGTAGTGAAAGGGATCACGGCAATGCGACGGGCCGAGATGCCCTTCATGGGGGCTTTGTAGTAGTGTTGGTAGCAGCAGCAGCAACAGTAAAAGTAAAAGTATAAAGTATCTGGTGTCCAGACTTTATTCGATATGGTCTCTCATCCTGTCCATCTTCATCGCAGGCCCGAGGTTCTTCTCTTACATTCTCTTGCTTGTACATTCTTTTTTTCTCACGCTCTTTTCTCACGCTCTTTTTTACGCTCTTTTTCACACTCCTTTTCACGCTCTTTTTCCCATTTCTACACATGTACACCAATCACATCAAGATGCGTGTTTCCACTATCGTGCTGGCCGCGTTGCCTTTGGCTCTGGCCAACCCCATCCCCGAGGGGCGGACCGAGCCCGCTCCTCTGATCCTGCACGACCGCGCCGAGCCGGCCCCTCTGACTGCGCATAAGCGCGCCGAGCCGGCCCCTCTGTACCTGCACGAGTCCGAGGCCGACCTCGTGGCCCGCGGCGGCAGCGGCAAGTTCATCATCAAGTTCAAGTCGGACGGCGACGGCGCCAGCCTCAACCAGACAATCGACGGCATCGACAGCGAGAACCTCGCCTACCGCTACGACAACATCTTTCGCGGCTTCACGGCCAACGTGGACAGGGCGACGGTCGAGGGCTTCCGCATGATTCCCGACGTCGAGTACATTGAGCAGGACGTGGCCGGTTCCTCGACCGGCTTCGTCACGCAGGGCCGCGCTGAATGGGGGCTGGGCCGCATCTCTCACCGCAAACCCGGCTCTAAAGAGTACTTTTACGACGAGTCCGCTGGCGAGGGTGTTTGCGTCTACGTGACCGACAGCGGTATCGACGAGACCCATCCTGTAAGTACACATTGTCTTTTACGCACAAAAGCCTTGAGCCAGCCACACCATGCTGACCCGTTGCCACCTGCAGGACTTTGAGGGCCGCGCGCACCAAATCGCGAGCTTCATCCCCGGCTCCAACGTTGACGACCTCGGCCACGGCACGCACTGCGCCGGCACCATTGGCTCCAAGACGTTTGGCGTCGCCAAAAAGGCCACCCTCTACGGCGTCAAGGTCATCAACAGCGACAACAAGGCCATGTTCTCCGACGTGATTGCCGCCTACGACCTGATCCGCGCCGACTCGGCGCGGCGCGACTGCCCCAACGGCGTCGTCGTCAGCAGCTCCCTCGGCGGGCCCTACTCGCGGTCGCTCAACGACGCGGCCAACGGCATGGTCGACGCGGGCTTCTTCGTCGCCGTCGCCGCCGGCAACGACAACAAGGACGCCCGCGAGTACTCGCCCGCCTCGGCCGCCAAGGTCTGCACCGTCGGCGGCACCCGGTCCGACGACCGCCGCTACGGCAACTCCAACTGGGGGCCGGCCATTGACGTCAACGCCCCGGGCGTCGACATCCTCTCCACCTATCCCGGCAGGCGCATGGCCTGGATGAGCGGCACCTCCATGGCCGCGCCGCACGTCGCGGGCCTGGCGGCCTACCTCGCCGCCAAGCGCGGCGTCAAGGCCTCGCCCAGCCTGTGCGGGACCATTGCCGAGATGGCGAGCAAGAACTACATTGTGAACCAGCGTCCTGACACGGTCAACAGCATTGCGTACAACGGCAACGACGGTGTCTAGACTGGAGGGAGCAAGATGATTTATACGGATTTTGTACTGTACATAGGTGCCACTGCTCGATGCATTCTCTTCTTGTTTATATATACAGATTTATACAAGCCCAATTTTCTAGCTCTGCGAGATTCTTGTCCGCTGGTGCCCCGTCGGCAAAGGGTCTTCATCGCCGCACTGTCTTGGGCACCCTCAATACAAAATCTGTGACTCTGTGCATGGTCGTAGTACTAGTATTTCCATCTCTGAACGTGACGTTTCTCGCACTCCCCAAATCCGTACACTTGCATCTACTGCAGCTCGTATTCGAGCCACTTGCCGTCCTGCTCGCCGCTCTGGAGCATCTTTTCAATAAACTCCAGATCCGCCAGGGCCTCCTCCGCCGACTGCGCCGGGTCCGGCCTCCCGTCGCGCATCCCCGCCGCCCACGCCGCCACCTCTTCCGGCACGCCGCTCGCCCTCGCAAACGTCTTGCTGACCGGCTCCTCCTCCTCCTTCTCGCCGCCACCGTCAGCCCCGCGCCGCGCCACCGTGACGGTGCCGTCGCGGACGCGCACGCTGCCGTGCTCGTACGCCACGTCAAACTCGTAGGCCGAAATGGTCGAGCCCACCGTGTGCTGGTATGTGCCCGTGGCGCCGCCGCGCGTCGTCACCAGCGCCGCCACGCTGTCCACCGGCGGCAGGTGCGCGCGCACCAGCGCCGTGCGGGCGCTCACCCGCGCCGGCCGCGCCTGGTCCTGCGCCGACGCATCGGCCTTGCTGCGCGCGAGCAGAAGCAGCATGCGCGCGCCGGCGGCAAAGTGCACACCGCCGTCGAGGAGGAAGCCGCCCTGGTACGCGGGCGTCTGGCGCCACGCCGTGTTGTAGTACTTGGAGTCCTCGCCCACCAGGTCGCTCACGCGAATCGAAAAGTGCGTCACCCTGCCGAGGTCGCGCTGCCCGGCCGCCGCCTGGGCCAGCGCCCACGTGAAGTGCGGAAAGAAGCGCTGGTTTTCGGCGATGGAGAGCGTGGCGCCGGCGCCGCGTACGGCTTCGCTCGAGGCGTACGCGATGAGCGCCTGCGCCGTCGCGACGTCCTGCGCCACGGGCTTCTCGGCGAGGACGTGCTTGCCGGCGGCCAGGGCGGCGCGCACAAACGCCGGCTGGGCGGGGATGGGCAGGGCGACGACGACGGCGGCGATGTCGGCGCGGGCGAGGAGGTCGGCCAGGGCGCGGCCCTCACCGGCGTCTTCGGCGTACAGGTCTGGGGCGGAGGGGAGCAGGGTGGCGGCGGCGGCGGCGGCCTCGGCAGACTTGACGGAGCGGGAGAAGATGGCCTTGAGGGAGAGCAGGTCGCACTCGAGGATGGCGGGCTGGGCAGTGAATAGTCAGCGGGCAGCGGGCTGGTGGGCTCGAATATTGGGAGGTGACGTCTTACAATGTGCTGCTCCTTGACGAAAATGCCGCTGCCGATAATGGCAACTCCTATTGGGGCCATGTTGCGAATGATGAGCGAAATGAGTGAGGTACGACAAGATATCAAAGTATGGGATGGGGTTCAAGACATTGCCGATGCGTCAGTGCAGTAGCTGGGTTCAATCTCAACATGCTCAGGTTTAATGCGGGGAGGCTTCTTGCACCCCCACCCAGTTGTCGATGAAGTCATTCGCGAGCGGCGGGTTGTCCACATTCCACATAATTATCATTGCATTTTAATATTGCTTTTGCACGCATACGAGCTGCGAGGCTGACAAAAGTCTGCCGTCGTTGGCTTGCAGAAGACAGCCTGCCGTCAATGATAAAGACCGTACAAAAGAACAGCTCCAGCCTGACAGCGCCCTTGACGTCCAACATTTTCAGTCCCGTCCAACCGCTTCTCCAGTAGCATCTTCCACCGGCAATCACGCTTCCTCGAATCGATACAATTGCTCGACGCACAGCCGCGTAAAGCAGCGCCGCCTTTTCTCACGCAGCATCCTCTCACAGCCATCGTCCTCCTCGAGCGATCTGTCCGCCGTCGTCGCCACAGCATCGCATTCTTCCTCGCCCGACGATTCCAAGTTGTCGAGATGGAGACGCGCAATCATGATGCGAGCACTCGGCGTGAGCAATGACCGTCGAAGCCGGCTTCGTTTCATAGCCACCGTCATGGGGTCGTGTATATGTTGGTATGGTTCAGATGTGGGATGAGGTTTCGAAATTGAACCTGTGTATCATGTACAGCTGTGTATCTCAAAAAGAGAAAAAAGGCAAGAAAATCCAGGTCTTGTCTCGTTCATGTTCCGGCCGCAGCAGAGAAATGGAATGACGGCACAAGTCAGCTCTCCTGGTGGTGCGGTGTTGCGGCGGCGCGCGGGCAAACCACTTGTGTCTAGAAACCTCCAACTTGCACATCACGGCGCCTACAAACCCCAAGTCGTGCAACAATGCCACACCACACACACACCATACACACACCATGCAGCTTACCGTTGCAGCACAAGTGCGCACATTTTCTGAGGCTGGTTCCTGGCGCTTCCAGGCACCTTTGTAACTTTGCTTCAACTTGCAAGACCAGGTCACACGCAATTATACCCATAATCAACTTGAATGCATCCAATGCATCAAAATCACCTTCTTCCTCTGCAATTGCCCATTTACTTTCCACGTACAGCCTACGCTGCTTTCCCTCCTTCCCCCCTCACTTGCCCCCTCCCCCCATCGCACGTCGCCAGCGTGGCCCTGCATGAGCACCACATCGGCCAGCCCATCCATGCAAGACTTCCCAACCACTCACCTGTCGCCCACCCACACCACACCGGGCACCTCCTGGCCCATTCAGAATGTGTACGAGTGCGGCTCCACCACCAGCGGCGCAACAGCTGTCGTGGCATGGCTGTTTGGAGCCATGAACGGCTTGGGTCTCGCTCAAGAGAGGGCCGTGGCTCTCACAGTTGTGGCACGGGGCAAGCTTGCAGTCCAAAAGGTCATATTTCTAAGTAAATGCAACAAGTATAAGCACATCACGTCATGATGTATATTCGCCACAAATCTATACACGGATCCCAAAGCATGGCGACAACCAGCCCCAAGTCCAAAAAGGCCTCCTTGTGCCCGACGCCGTGCAAAGATGCAAAAGCCCAAAAGAATTGCCAGTCCCCGACGCCAAAACGCACGCCATCGTGGTATCGTCGCTTCGTTCCCCCAAAATAGAGAATATATACCAGTGAAAAATTAAAGTATAGACATTCCAGATATTATACTAGATCGTCTGCATCGTCCATGTCCTCCTCAATACCCTCAAGAAAGTGATTGCCGTCATATTTCGCAATCGCTGGCAAATCCTCCTTGATCGGGAATCCATATTTCAGCACACCGGCCTCGCCGCCCATGATGCCAGAAGGTGGCGTCGGGTGTCCCTCTCGCAGCCACTTTTGCAGCTTCAGCGCAGCCCGGGAAACCTCGATGCAAATGTGCCAATTGTCCAGGCCAATCGACAAGAGCGCCACAACCATGAGCATCTTGGAAAAGCGCGCGGGAGGTGTGTCGTGTCCGCTGGGAATCAGACCAATCGTGATCCAGTGATAGACGCCAAGAATAGTCTTCCATTGCGCGAGCGGCACCTCCCAGATGTTCATCCAAATCTGCAAAAACTCATTTGCGTCGCAAACGTGGCTCGTCGGCACGCGCGCCAGGATGGCACGGCAGTAGATGAGCGCGACGTTGCGGATGACCCGATACATGAGGTCCGGCCGCTGGGGAGCTGTATAATGGTCGCTTCCGCTTCTAGCAGGCGAGGTTTCGGGCGTCAAGGCCGCTTCATCTTTTGGTGTAGAGCTCTCGAATACGCTGCTGGAATACGTATTTTCAGGGGATGATCCGTCCCATCGCGCACTCGTGCCGTTGCTCGATCTGTCAGTATTAGAATCCACATCTGTCAGCACTGGCTGTTGATTATGCGCTTGCGGAATATTCTGCGTTCTCTGCTGTTGCATCTGCAAATCCTCTTGATTTTGCTGCTCCTTGTCGCATTTCCTCGGCACATTCTCAGGCAGCATGGAAATGCGTTGATATGTCCATGCTGCCAGTTCAGCGACCTGCTGGAGTTGTTCCGAAGTTTGCTCCTCGGGGAGCTCCAAAACGAGTTTGAGCAAGTTGCGCATGTCGTCGAGCAGCTGGTTCGCATTCGGGTGTAGGTCGAGCGTAGAAGCAGGGCTAGAGAATGGCGGCCAGTCTGACATGAATGGCGAGTTGAATGATACTTGGTAGGGCACCATGAATTCGTCTTTGAACTCGAATCCTTCTTTGTCAAACATGGATGTGGGGATTTCGTGAGCAAGGGCAATGGTGATGTCATCCCTAACGTGTATTAGCAGTGCACATGAGCTTTGCCGTACAGAGTCTTACGTGATGACCGTCTTGGCAAGAAAACCTTGTATCCCCAGGGTTTGAAACCCTCCTCGAATTTTAATCATGGATTTTAGGCCAAGCATGTGTGCTTGCATCTCCTCCGTCGTTCCCCAGTACCACGAATCGAGAACCATCTGAGCAGTGCCCATGATGACCTCGTCACTGAGGTTCTTGCCGACTTTGGCAATGTGTTCGTTGATGAGCTTGTGCACAGCGCTTTTGTGTGCCCATACAACCATTTTCGGCACCTGGCCAGTCTCATTCAGGAAGCAGGCCGACGTGTAGAGAACAATCTGAAGATTGAGCGGTGACTTGATGGAGAGAGGGACCCAGTGCTTCATGAATCGGTTTGTTGGGTCAGGGGCACCGTCTACCACCGCTTTAAACCGACAAAGCAGTTGCAAATCTACATGCCGTTAGTGGTGAAGCAAAAGCTGCGAATCAGCAGCAGAGGTTTCGACATACAGATTCGAACAAGTTCAATGTTCAACTTGTTCAGGGTCATGGGCAAGTTGTGCAGGTGGTCTTCGTAGCTGCTGACCTGCAGCGGCGGCCGTGTTGCGCGCTCAGCCATGCGAAGCAGCGCCCTCGAGTCCAGTGTATATTCGTCATTGACAATCTTGGTGGCAAAGTTGACCCGTACTTGGAGAATAGTCTTTAAAAGGGTTCGCATGTTTTGAGGTTGCAAGAGGCCCGTCTCATCCTTGACGATAATCTTGAATGGCTGCTCCTTGCCCGCTCTTCCAGTGCTGGTCTTGGGATTGACCTTGCCTTCGTCGTCTTTTTCGGCACCTCCGGCACTTGTCAAGGCGCGGTTAGGGTTTTGACCTCTCGGAAACTTGACGGAGAACGTCTGCGAGCCGCTCTTTTCAATCTGTTCACGAGTCTCTCGTTCCAACTGCAGGATGGCATCCTGCAACTCGCCGACATCGAGATGTGAATATGCTGGCCCTTCGACAACGACTTTTACGTCGTTGGGGCGAGTCCCTCCCTGGCTGGAGGATCTGGAAGTTGGGCTGTGTAAGCATATGGGCCGCGATGTGGCAGTAGCGGACTCTGGCCTACCTCCTCGTCGTAGTGGTTGTGTATTCACAAGTCGTTTGTGGAAATCTACGTAGACAATTCGTGCAAGGTTGGCCTTGGGAGCACTGCTCAGGGTCAGTACGAGTAACATCAGCCACGCCAGAAGCCTAGCAGCATGGCAACACGACAAAGCCATGCTTATGACCCAACATAACGGCGCAACTTGCTATCCTAGAGTATCCATGGCAACTAGGCATATTCCAAGCAGCCGCAAAACCATGCATAGGCTACGCTGGAGGGGCAAGCTATATAGCCGATATGAAAGGTCGAGGCAGAGGCGGCACTTTGACAACTCACCTTTTGCTTTCGCCGGCGGCATTCCGTACACGAGGTTGCATATCTCGTCTTTCCCTGACCGCGCTGGGATTGCGATCCCTGCGCCTGTGGGTTGCTAGGCATCGTGAGGCGTTCCAAACACAGGACGTGCGGGAGGGGGGGGCACGCGGCCCGGGTGGGAGAGAGCGCTGATGGCGTACGGGCGTGATGCGCGCCGGGGCTGGCGAGGAGCGATATACGGTACGAGGTTCGGGGAGACGGATCGATTATCGGTAAAAGGTTTAAGACGCGGATGCGTCGTCTGATGTGCAGCGTCCGTCGCTCGGCGCAGTGTCGGGCGGGTGAATGGCGAAGCGAGGACGGATTGGCAGCACAACGGCAACGGGGAAAGTGAGGCGATGCCGGCGGGCGGGCGGGCGGGCGGTTTCTCTGCTGCCAGAGCCAGGAGCCCGAGTCTTGGCGGAGGTGGCGGCGGCGGCAGTCGTTGGCTCAGTGGGCTTTGGGCGTTGAGCCCGCTGTATTCCGGGATCCTTCGGCAGGGTGGGTAGGTGCTAGGGGGACACGGCGGGATCGATGCGGCAGCGCTTCGTCGTCGCAGATCGGATTGCGATTGCAAGAGAGCGTCCCAGTGTTGCTCGTGGTATGTAAATGTACAAAAAGGAAATCAAACGACCAAGAGTGCAGTCATGGGAAAAGAGACAAAAAGCGCAGGAAACATGAAAGAGAAGCGGCATGGGTGGGAGGTTCGGTGGTTTTAGCGGCTGCTCTCTCGCTCGGGGGAACAGTTTCAGTGGATACGGTCGGTCTGGACAGCGCTATAACCCTGACCTGGCCTGGGCAAGGCAGTTGACGGTCCGGGATGGTGGGAGGCGGATGGTGGCATGGATGGTGGTGGATGGTGCCGATGGAGCATTTGGAGATGGTGGGAACACCAGTGGGCTAGACCGGCCGGGCGTCGCCTTGGAGTGCCTCTGAGTATTAGTAAAGTAAGAAGACGGCAGGCAAAGCAGCACTGGCAGTGGCAAAACTGGCATCCGTACCAAGTTGTCTACATCAAAGTGAGTTGGGGCGTACAGTGCGAGCTGCCGCTGTGTCCTCTTCCGCCGGCAATGTGCCTACACGCGCGTAATCACGGTCCTCAGACAGAACGTCTTGTCGAGAAGAAAACGGATCAGGAGAAGCAGCTGGTATCTCTGCTGAACTGGACGTGCAGGCAGGACACCATAAATAGTTACAAAGTGCGAGATACGGAGTCTTCCCCGAACAGTGCCCGACTGTGACGGGCAGGGGCCGAACAAACCCGTTTGTCCTTTTTCTTCACTCTCTCTTACTCTCTCGCAGTCCTCTCTTCCCAAGCATCTCCAGAAAAAGAAAGGCCCGTCCCTATCTTCTCTCATTCTGGTCCCTTGTGGCCCCTGCGAGGCGGATTCTGCAGGGCGAGTGATAATCATCTGCAGGCCCAGTACGGGGGGCCACCACCTACCCAGCCCACCATGACCACGAAAGTCCCCGCGCGCTGGTGCGCATCTGCAAAAAAAAAAAGCCTAACGAATAAGCGGAGTTTTCCATGGTACCGAGCAAGCAAGACAAATACTCTCTCTCCCCCCCGTACGCGATGCTACCCCAAGTCTCGAAAGCTGGAATACACGGCGAGGTGCGCTGGGAAAGCGGGGAGGGCGGCAGAATGGTGAGGAGGAGGAGGAGGAGGAGGAGGAGGAGGGTGCGGGGGGTTTCTTCCCGGCCAACACGCCGAGTAGAGACGCTGCGCATTTGCAAACTCGTGATGGCGCGGCATTAATAGGAGCGGCATGGAGTAATCATTCTCCAAAGGACCAAGCGCGCGCTCGCCGAGGTCTTGCTTGCTGTGGCCAACAGCTCGCCAACTCACCTGGCTCATCCAATCTATTCATGATAGAGCTATGTCGCATCCCCCAAAACCTCGTCATGGGTGACAAGGCTCCGATTAACGTTACCCTGCCTTCGCACTGACGTGCCTTGCTTTTCTGCTTCTCGCTGTCCTTCTCTCACGCGTGCTAGCCAGATCTAGTCGCCCGCTAGAGCCCAGTGCTCAAGTAATCCATCCCCCAGCTAGGCCAGTTAGCGCATTGCTTGTCTGCTATTCGAAGTCATGATGTGCGCTGGCTTGAACCTGTCAAGAGTGCCTTGGTGGTGTGGCCATCTTTTCATGCAGAAAAATGCCCCCTCATACCTTGACAAGCCCTGGGGAGGCAAGACTCGAACATTCAGGGTCTTTCCGGAACTGGCTGTCGTGCTGTGTGTGTGTGTGTGTGTGTGTGTGTGTTGTTGCAACTACCGCCATAAGAACCTGCTCATGTGCATAAACGTCTTGTCCAGGAACAGTTTCAGCCGCATCGCCCTTCCTTGCTTTCGCGGTCTTCAGCCGCTCGAGCAATGCCCGATTCGCCAGCCGCGCTCGGGCCGGCCTCGACTTGGCTTACACTTTGCACGGCACGCCTTGCTTCGTCTTTTTTGGTGAGACCACCAGGTGATCTGCCAGCAACGGCGCTGGATTGATTAGATCAGATCATGGGCATCTCTTGGCCTCGCCACATAGCCGGCTGCGGCGTCACGCGCGAGCAACCAGGGTTCTCTCCAGTACCAGACTTGTGCAAACTAGGTATTTCTATTCTCCGAAGAGCGTCGAGACGCAGGCTACAGTGCTTGAAAACACTGCATCAGGATCAGAAGCCTGCCACTAAAAAGCCCAATAGCCGCTGCTGATCTCTCATCAGCCTGTCCGCCAGCTTATGAGTCCACCACCGATGCGACAGCTATTCGGGCAGCC
Source organism: Akanthomyces dipterigenus (assembly GCA_030783385.1). NCBI lineage: Eukaryota > Fungi > Ascomycota > Sordariomycetes > Hypocreales > Cordycipitaceae > Akanthomyces > Akanthomyces dipterigenus. The sequence goes on along the minus strand of JARJRE010000241.1, from coordinate 63,555 downwards.
TGTTTCCATTTCAGGGCCGCTCCAATAAACGTCATATCGAGTTCCGGCGTGATAGCATCGCTGGCGGGCCACTGGCCAGAGGCTCGTGGTAGGCGGCGCTTTTGCCGGCTCCCGGAATCCTCGTCTTCTTCGGCAGATGCGACGAGTCGAGCTGCGACCGTTGCGCTCACCACCGTCCTCACCGTGATTGTGGATGCGACCACCACAGAGGAATGGGCTTTTAGGATGGGGCCCGCGGGTTTGACGAAAAGAGCCATGGCACACTGACTGGCTCGTGTCAGTCGTCAAGATGCCCTGGTGCAGACGTCTCCTCCACACGGCTGGACGTAGCCTTGACCTCTCTGGGCACGACCCTGTCCTGCACAATGCAACAGTATCTCGGGGCTTCCGTTATCTGCTCGATGACATGGCAGTTGTTGGACAACAACTGCGGGTCAGCAACTACTTGCAGTTCCTGAGTGCATGCCCTTGTCCAGCTATTCCCCAGGCTCTCTACCCCGGATGAATAAAAGAAAATTGTAGCAGTAGCCATCTACACTATTCATCATCACTCAAAGATTTCTTACATCTATACCAGATAATCGTATCAAAAGAGCCCAAAGGCCATTGCAAAAGTCTCTCTCCTTTTCAAAAGCCATCTACTTGTGGCGTTGGACCTTGTCAGAGTGCTGGCCGCCACAACGAACAAGCTTCCAACCAACTCTGGCACCCCACGTAAGCTGCGCGCCTCGTTGGGCGTGGTGCCGTGCGCCGCGGCGCAGATCAGCGACCCCAAGACTGGGATACCTGTCCAACCAGAGAGGACACGCAAAGCCACGAATTGTGTAGTCGCTTCTGCGGAAAGACTGGCCGCTGGCGAATACACACGGCAACTTCAATTGCCCAGTCAGTTGCCAGGAGCGTCGCTGAGAGACGCAGCACCATGTGGGCTATTGGACATCTGTAGAAGTTCAGGTTAGCCGACGACAAGTTGGGACGCCTACCGTGTTTTGGGCTCGCCCGCATGAGTTTTTGCTGATTGTTAGACCGAATCTCTTATTCGCTTCTTTGAAGAATGATTCCACGTCTCCCACACCAGAAATATGACGTATTTCGTATTCATGCTGTGCGCGCCCTCCTGGGCACTGGCAAGGCTGGCCACGCCCAAGTGGCCCGTCAGCACTTGCTCCAAGTTGCTACGGCCCGCCGTGTAAGAATCGATCACCGAGGCCCCAGGGACCTTGCGTCGATGGCGGCCCTACCGGTATTTGGTTTCAGCCCAGGTCAGGTCTCTTTCGCAGGCCTCCTTTTCTAAGACGCCGGGCTGAGCAAAACCTCGTGTGTAGCACCGCGCGCAATGAAGCTACAAGGGCTGTACAAGCAGACGATTATGCAACTACACTGCTTTCTACTGATGGGGTGCTCTCATCTTTCGGTTTCAGGCAGAACCAATCATTGCTACGCATTTTGTAATCAGGGGTGCAAACTGAACACAATCAACCACCGGATTAACCCAGAGAGCAGTCTGGCAAGACTGATTATGAGCCGTGAATGATACAAGATAGGGGCGCGGCTCTTTTACTTGCGTGTAGTCTAGTCAGCATCATGCTAGTTGGTTTCACAACTGCATATCATAATTACACCTATTTTTTTACCGTGCTGTGACCAGGCAACAGCCGAGTGCATTGTCTCGGTTATTGAAGGATGCTTGTGGACGCTCCGGCTCGGTCACTGCGTTGTTGGATGAGCACAATCCATGCCGGGTGAGTCTACATTAGACACGGGTTTGTTTTCTGACTAGTCAGTAAGAGCATTGAGATACTGCTCAAAGCTCGACTTGTAGGAGAGATATCAACGGCGAGACTATGTAGCATACCGCCATGTCCTCCCGGATGACTACAAGCTCAAACGCGCTGCATGTTTCGACGCCTATGAATACAAATCCGTTGTAAAAGTTTACCGCTGCTAGAACTAGTGTCGTGAAGTTCTGCATCGCTAGAGCGGTCTTTTACGGTTTGGGCGAGGACCATGTCTCATGCTGGAACGTGGAGTTGAAGGTGGCTTGCCTGAACACCGGGCCCAAGTAGCTCCCATACTGATGCAATCCAGAATGTGCACGCAAGAAAGGCCTTGTATAAAGCCGCAACGGACTTGTCCCACAAACCCCATGCAGCTTTGGTAGATGTGAGGCTTCCAAGTCGATCCTTTGAGATCAGACGATAGCTAGTATGAATACGTCCAGGCCCGATGCCGGCAGTTTGAATCCCGTTTATTCTATTCCTTGCAAATGTCCGATACAAGATGCAATGAAAAGGAAACTGCCCGAGCTTTTCCAACCAGCGCCTCTTGGTACAGCTGCCTCTCCACTGAGAAGCGCAAGTGTCGTCGGCCATTCCGACAGGAGCAGTGAAAACGCGCCCACGCCAGGCTGGTCGGTTGTTGCCTATGCAGCAAGGGTGCAACAATGTCGCTGCCTGGCGGAGGACATTTCCCGTTTGGGCAATTGGGGAGAATTTTTCTGCCTTCTTCCCAAGTTCTGCATGGTTTGCTGCATATTCATCGTTGCACCGAGAGAGGGGTTCGCCGATCAGGCCTTGGATTACTCCGTGGCCCGGCCGATGATACATGACGCCAGCATGGAGGGACTGGACAAGAAACAGCGGCTACTCCTGTCAATTGCCGCATCGACCTTGCAAATAAGAATGCCATAATGGAAAGTACGTTTTGCGGCCGTTTTTTAGAACGCACCCATCCAATCTGGCTACAGGTGGTTTCTGAGCTTTCGGCGCGAGAGCCGCTCAGCCGCAACCACGAACGATGTCAGCAAAAAAGCCAAACGCCACCGAAAACAACGGCAGAGTGAATCCACACGTCTAGATGTATTCATCTTTGCCTGTCGAGACTTGACTCGAGGTTTCTGTAAATTTTATCATTTAATTCATCATCAATTCAGAATGTCTATTGCAAGCCATTGAGGGGAGGGGAGGCTCTCAACCGGCGGTCAACGGATGGTATGAGTGCCGGTGCGGGGTGTCAAGGAGGGGAGCGCACGACGCCACGCATTCGTCCGTTGGCGACGTCGACTCACGGCAACTGCCTCGGCCAAGGCCGCAAGCTTGAAAGTCTGAATGGACGCAAACTGTCGGTTCTGCAACACAAAACATACTCAAGTACCCTACTCACCGACTTCCTCGTTGTAAAAGGGGGCAAGAGAAGGGGATTCGCATGGCATGTCGGTACCCAAACCCGATCATGTCAGTCGGGAACAAGGACGACTTGCACTTTTCTGACAAGGGCAAGAAATAAAAAAAGCCATAGACAAGGTTCTTACCCTGTGCATCCCAGCCCGCATTTGCATGCAGAAACCGGGGCAAGACAGTGCGGGCCGCGGCACCGCCTTGCCTGCCGCAAAGCGCGCATCTGTCAATCTTTTCGTCCGTCTCTCTGTCTGTGGATATCGACAGCCAAAGGAGACCATGCCCATTTTCGCTCGCGCGTGCTTCGACAGGCGGGCCGATTCCCTGCAGGCCCCCTCCCCCACCCCGCTCGCCAGCCTGTCCCTGGAGAGCAAGAGCCTTGCGGTTGAGCAATAGGCAACGGATACTCTCCGTATCCGTACCTCGAACAACTGGGCATGCATCTACCACCAACACCGGCCGGGCTTCACCGGGGCGAGGAAAAAGGATGGAGATGGACGATGGAGATGGGAATCATGATACGGCATGATACGGGGCCCAGAGCTGCGCATTCGGAGCGCGTGCAGAGTTTGCACCCATGTCGTGGTCGTGGAGGACCCGCCCGACGCAGAAGACCATGAGCCGGGCAGGCCTTCCATTCCACCCTGTTCCTCTGACGCAGGCACCAAGAGCAAGAACAAGGCCAACCGCGGCGGTCACGGACGTGAGGCCATACTACGTACGACAGAGGGAAGGGAGCGCTGCTCCGAGGCTACTGCACCATGTTCCATGGCCGCGGAAACCAACAAATGGTCAAAAAGATTGCACAGACACACAAGTGCCGAGCAGGCAGCGGCGCCACCCGCGATGTCGCCGAAATCTAATAGTCGGCCGCGCGCTCTCTGTGGACGAGGACAACGGCTCCATGATGATACCCGCCGCCATGTGGGCATCAAGACGACTCATGACCCATGGCAGCGTCGGGAGAGCTTTCAGGCAGCAATAGTCGACAAGTAAAACGCCACATCTAAACACCAGTGATGAAGGAACCGGCCTTGGCTACTCCTCATTCAATCATGTACGTCCATCCGCAGGGCTTAGATTGGAACCAACACAGTCCCAACAGTGTCCTGTAGCAAAGCGTGCACTCAACAACCATTAGCATCATGTTATAGAAACATGTAAACCAGTAAACATCATCATTCGTTGCTTTATATAAAACCGCAATCATGCGTAGCCGCCTTTGCCCATCATTCAAACTTCCCCCGTGCCCAGGTTACTATATATAAAAAAACGTGTTGCTCAATGCACGGCAGCCAAAAGAGAGCGCCACAAAAGTAGCAACAAAATTGCAACACGCACAAAAAAGGGGTATTACATGCCTCGTCGTCCTTCTCCGTTTCAGCCACTATAAACACGCTGCAGTTTTCCAACCCCCATCCGACTATATACAAAGTCTAAATGTCCTCTTGGCTTCCTATCCAAAGTCGCTGTGATCAACCCCGGTAGTCTGGTTTTCTTGCCATATTCACAGGCGGCGGGGGCGCTTCCTCGTCGTCCATCGGATATGGCGGCGCATGCCCCCCGTTGCTCGCGTGGCTGTTGCTGACCCTGTGTCCCGGCAGAGGCGTCTTGGGCGGCAGTGGCGGCGGCTCGATGCGTGTAGACGGCGGCGCCGATTGCGGCGGAGGAGGCAGCGGCTTTGCGTGCTCGTCGGGGCTCATAATGGCAATCTTGTCCGCGCCGGATGCATGTCTGTATTGCGATGGGGTGGGCGCCATGCAGAATAGCCTGTCCGGGTCGTTGCTTGGCGTGCCGTTGCCATTTCTGTTGCTGCCGCGTGATGAAGGCGGCGGCGGCGATGCTGTCCCAGGAGGGTACGGCGCTGCGCCGCCAGGGCGTGCGTAGTCGTACGAGCTCCGCGGCGTCTGTTTGTTGCCAATGGTGAGGCTGTCGGGGCGGCCCGAGTCAAAAGACGTCCGCGAGAGCGCGCTCCGAGGCGATGGCGGGAACGCGCTGGGGATGTCGCCGGGCAGCTCAACGGCAAATGGGACGTCAAAGTTGGTCGAGGGCTGCTGCTTGACGACTTCGGGAATCGAGTTGGCCTGTCGCTCGAGGCGCTGCCGCGCGCGGTGCACCTTGGCAAGGCGCGAAGAAATCCCCAGAATCATGCGCTGCTCCTCATCGCGCGCCATGTACCGGCGCGTGCCCGTGCTAATGTCGCCCAGTCGTCCCCACTCATTCATGCCAAACTCGCCGACGCCAATCTCGACATTCATGCGAAAGTAGTTTTCGGGGTTGACGTTGCGCCGGGAGAGGTGCTCTCGTAGCATAAACTCGTGAATCTTTTCGCATCCTTCAATCTTGGAAATGAGACGGCGACGTGCCTCGGCAAACTCGCCCAGAAAGCCCTCGTACCAGACCTGCTGGTTCTGGTCGCTGCCACGGGGGCGTTTCCCGGTGCCGACACTGACAAAGACGCCGACTTCTCGGCCAGGCCACTCGTTGACCACGGCTTCGTCGAGAGCTTCGGGGGCAGGGTTAAAGGTGCCGACACCGTCATCGTGAAAGCTAGACTGTCCAATGGAGATGGGCTTGAAAGCGAGGCCGATGGCGCATGTTGCGCGGCCAGCTTGCCAAATTTTGCAGTCAAAGTCGGGAGGAGGTTCGCGGCGAGAGTCGTAAGATCGGAGAATCACCGGAGCAGCGTGGCGTGGGGAGTCTTTATACATTGCTGTTACAGCACTTTGGCCATGTTAGTCTGCGAGGTCTACAGGCGCGACAGGAAATACTCACGTTTTTGTGCGGTTCTCGCGCGAATCGTAGAGTCTCGCGTCGCCGTTGCCCATCCGGGAGCTAAAGAACGGCCGCGCAGCAGCTTGCGCCGTGGGACTGCGTGCGCTGAAGCTAACGGTGCTGGCGTTGCTAAGATGTCGCTGCGGAACGGACGAGCTCGAGCCGGTCGACAGGCGGGACGAGTGGAGAGGGTTGATGGGCTCGTCGCCCTCGCCGTCATTTCCTTCCTGCTCGTTTATGGTGTGCTCGCGGACAGCTTGGCGGATGGCCTCTTCAAGCTTGCTGGCCTTGAAGAGCGTTGATCGGTATGGGATGCCGGCAATGGTCTTGTCGGTCTGAAAGACCATGCGGGTCATGCGCACATAGAGCTCCTTGCAGGTCTCGAGGTCGAGTCGGAGCCGGCCAAGCATAATGGCAATGAGGCCGCCGGTTCCGGTGCCGACAATGAGATCAAAGTGGTCGCATGGCTTCGGGATTTCGCTGCGACGCGGGGCGCGTCCATGGGCCTCGACAAAGGTGCGATGCATGAGCTCCTGGACGATGATGAGCATGGAGTAGCCACGGACACCGCCGCCGTCTGTTGATTGTTAGCGAAGCTCTACAATCTAGACCATGTGCTTTATTTTTTTTTTGGCTAGCATACCGAGAGAAAGAATCCGCAGAGGCGGACCCTTGGTAGTGTCCTTGCGTCGGACGCCGTATGCATCCATGGCCGTGACGTAGCGCGTCGGCGCGGATGCTGGTACAAGGTCTTCAGGTCTCGGGGTACGGCTTTTTAGACTTTCCGATGAAAGATGCAAAGGGGAGATTTGCTGAAGAGCAGAGAAGACGAGGATACGGATTAAGCTAGTCTCGCTAGCGGCGGGTGGGCGCGTATGCCGAGGCGGCCAACAATTGTGCTGTGGGATTTTTCGGCGACGATCCAGGCGGCGCAGGTCTGAATATGCTTCGTCGTTGTGGTCTAGGGATCCGCGGGTGCGGGCAGCCCCCAAGACAGGCAGCACCGACAGTCAGCAGGAGAGGGAAGAAAGGGCCGAGTGACAGGCGTGAAGAGAGGCAGCGGTATTGAGCGGTCGGCGATGAGGGTTGGGGTTGTTCGGATCGCGGGCGGGCGCACCACCTAGGGTTGGTTGAAGTTGGCGAGTTTGGAGATGCAGCCTCGTGGCTGTGAAGATGAGCGTTTCCCGCCTATGAAACCGATAAACAATCATGCTCGTTCACTGTAGTGGCAAGGGTTGCCCGCTAGAAATTAGAGAAGCCCGCTGCAAGGCACTAAGGCGCCCCGCCAAAGCGGCCCAACGCCCAAGGCTCTATCCGCCTGGAGGGTTTACTACAGACTTTACAGGCATTAGACAACAGCGGTCGTCGAAAGCTTCCAGTCGTTTGCAATTCTAGAATGTTTCCGCGTTTACCGACACCCAGCAAAGAGCCTTTGTTTCTCCGTGGCAATGCAGAGCCGGCACATCTACTCCGTGCCGCTGTCTTGGTAGCACCATCAGCCACCACCGCCACGACAATAAGCTACACAACTGTCTCATTTGGTGGCGTTTCGTCTCCAACCAAAGTCCTCTCGACATGTGAATGCCAGTCACCGAGAGGTATTGGTAACTGCAGCGAACAGCAACCACCAGGGCTTGAAAGCACGAATTTTCTTGCTCTTTTTGCCCCCAGAGTCATTTGCCAAGTCCAGGTCACCACCCCATGTCACGTCGGCACTCTAGGGCAGTGCAACTTTGTCAGCCTGTCGCATGACGTAGGAAAGCCAGTTCTGCGGCCTTGCATAAGATCGACCATGTCATATAGAGCCGTCTCAACGTCTCTGCCCAGGCACGCACGCATCCATCTCCCGCTCTCGACGTGCATGATGAAAGCTCGCTGGGCAGCTTCCGTCCTATCCGCGCCCAAAGCTGGTCGCCGGCGCCGGCGCTCAGGACAAGCCCTTGTCTGGCGGCCTTGGCATGTCTTGACCCGAGCTTGGGCTTCGCTAGTTTGGGGGCTCTCCGCCTTGAACTGCGGTTGCTCGTGCAGCAGACGCAGCAAAGGCCAGCAAGCAGGGCTGCTGCTGTGAACCCGCGGCTGCGACTGGCGGGAAGCAGGGAAAGGCTCGTATCAGCAGCATCCTGCAGCCTGCGGTGCTGGAACTGCGCCCTGCAATTTTACGGGATGCGGAGGGGTTTCGTTCCTGGTATCAGCCTTCTTAACCCAGTTTCTGCTATTATTGCGCGCAGAGAGTGGGCTCCGGACATTTCCGCTGGCTTTTCGTTGTCTCACCTAACTAGTCTTGGGAATCAAGATCCAAGATCGCGGGAGAGGGCGCTAGCCATCACCCTTTTTTCACACCCGGATGTTTTTCTCACGATTGCATTTTCTGCCGATCGGTGTTGTGGTACAGCTTTTGTCTGGCAATGTGGTTGTCAAGAATAGAGTTTACAGCCTCTTTGCCGCAGCGGGAATACGTCAGCCTGTCCCAAAAATAGATTCCATGCTAGAAAGGGCAACCGCATCGGTGCTGTGCCAACTGGGAATTTTTTTTTGTAGAGAATGTACTGCGTATGTGCTGCACCATTGCACTCTCGATACTTTGATCGCAGGACCTGATGCTACGCACGGCGAGTCTTGGTGGCAATGGTGAGTGCCATTGGCCAACATGGCGGAGCTATTGTAGGCGGCCTCTTTGTTCGTGAGGCAATGATGATTGCGCTTGAGCCTCCATCACCGGCTGAGCAGACCAGCATCGAGTCGCCACACAGTAAACACATCACCTAGTCACTTGATTCGCCAGGCAGAAATGAGGGTGGCAATGCATGAGTCGCGAAAGGCTGCCTCGACATGGCGGATCATTGGCGCAAGAGCAACCATTGTCGAGGTGCAGATGGTGGCCATCTCGACGTCCCAGCTGGGCGGCAGCGCGTACCGCACAACGCATCAAGGGGCCTGACAAAAAAGTCCAGCGAAGAGGTTGGCCAGCCCAAGAGAGGCGTCTGACTATCAATGAGCCATGTATGTGACTCACGCATGCATCGTGCCTTGTGCGCGATCATAGGCGGTGTAGGTGCTGCCTGGCGGGAGTAGTGCCGGTGCTCGTGCTCTCAACCATCAATGGGATCGCTCTCGTTGCTTTTTACCTGGTGGGCGGCATATATGCAGCGCAGTAGTAGTCGATGTGGCTCACTTGGCGGGAATTTACTACAACACCAGCAAACATCGTTGTGTGGTTGGTGGAAAGCCGACATGTTGAACAACGAAGCTGGCCCTGCCCCAGTTCTCTGTCAGCTCCAGTCAACCATTTGTCCCTTCATTACTACATGAGTGAGAATAGCTGACAGACTTCAGGTGGTAATGCTATAAACTTGACAACAGGGTTGTTGCAAACGCCACAAGGACAATCTCGCTGAATGGGCTGCTTATGAGCCATGTGGCATCACTACCGCTGTCCAAGAAACAAGCAGTCCAAATATGGGTTCTTCTGGCTGATAATAGATGTCTTTTAACCTACATGACTTTTAGAGCTGCATGATAGTAGAACTCATTTCAAGCACCAATCTCGCATGCATGCTCTCTACTTGAAACTGGATCCTGTCCGCGCTGCTCTTACAGCGGCCGCCTCTGGAATCGAAAAGCTTCGAAACAACCAAAGTCTTGGCAGGATCGGTTAGAATTGCAAAAAGACGCTGCAAATTCATCTGGAAGCCTTCTAGTACCATCTTTCTATTCTGAATGTGCTATTGGTCAGTGGCTCTGCTGGTCTGACATGTTGAGACACCTGGGCGAGAGGCTCGCCACTCCCCTCCCACGGTGCGTGCAGTTTCCGGAAGCTTCGGCGAGGGGCTCTCATCCTGTTGCGGTGTTGAAAACGACCATGGAAAATGACAGCCCAAACATGATTGGTCATGGCGACAGAGAGGAAAAGGCCCATGCCGTGCCGTTGCGTGAAACACGCCTTGCGTAGCTCGGCTAGGTCGTTCCGGCTAGTTTGGGGTCGCACAAGACAAGCAAACCCTTGTCCGGTTTCCAGGTTTGACGCCGCATCGGCCCTGTCCTTGCTGCAGGCTTCAGCGGCCCATGGCTATGGGAAGCAGAAGAAATTTTAAAGCTGCAGGAACAGGCTTGAAAGGCTTTTTGCCGTGCATGCGGGCAATGGTAATCTCGTCTCTCTCACAATGCCATTCGCACCAGACGTGTGGATTGCCATGGCCGCCACCAGGGGGAGTTGACTGGTACACACCCGGTACGGCTGGGGCGGAGACGGGGGCTAGAACTAATAACCTTTGCCACTTTGGTGCCTTGGGAAAGTGATTCGCTGCGTCGGAGATGCGTCCGCGTCGTGGCATCATGGTGGCGAGTAATGCAACCGGGTGCTGGATGTGCGTTCTGGAATCCGTCCGAGTATGCTGGACGATGCGTGAATGAGAGGAGCAAGAGAGGTCATGCTTTTGAAGTAGGACAAGACAAAGTAAGGAAATGAATGAATGGCAACCCCACAGCCTCTCCAAGCCGCAAATTAGTTGCCAGATCGCCTAAAAGGAGCCGGCTCGATACGAGGCAGACGAGCTGGTTGGTCTGAGCAGCAAATGCCAGTAAATAGACTAGCACCGACGTTGGCCATCTAGACGACGAGCCTTGCTTGGAAGGCCAAAAGTCGGGGTGTCAGGCTGAAGGGCAGCCCAGCGCCACCGGGCCGCTAGAAGCCAAATCTTAGAATGGGACTAGAACGAATGAGGCGAGGCCGCGTGCCTGCGTAATCATGGGGGTGAGTTGGCGAGGCTGACAATATCAGCTACGAGGCTTGGCCTGAGGAGAGCAAGCCAGTTGGGTGGCAGTGTCGTCGGGAAGCACGCAGTGTTGGTGGGGGTATCTGTGAATGCACCGGGAAAAGCTGCCGGTCGTAAATGAAAGGAGACTTCTATTTTCGTACAAGGGAAAGGGGGAAATCGTAGAGGACAAAAAAAGACCCGTGTCGCCGCGGCGTTGGACGGGCAGTGCTAAAGATGAGACGTCTGTCGCTTCAGCGCTGGACCAGTAGGCTGTCGGCCGCTTCAAGAAAAGGAAGCCAGGCCAAAAAAAAAGAAGAAAGAAATGAATAAAATCCTTGCAAAGTTGACTGCCGATGCCGCGTGCCTCATTCTCCACTTTGTTGTCAAGACACTCCGATACAGTAGCATTGGGATTGTGGTGATGATCGTGTGTGGTGTGGGCGTGGTGCGCCGAAATATGGGTGGTGGTTTAGGACGGAACATGCCGCTGGGAAGGCTGGGAGGGGCGTGCATGTGCTGATGGAATCTTGGAATGAGATGCAGGCAAGGCTAACAGCTTTTTGCAGTACTAGGTACTGCTGAGCATGGATTGTTGCGAGCGGCAGCGCAACCAACCGCGCCAACTCAGCTGGGATGGTAAGACAAGTTCGCGAGCAACAACGCGCGCGCAGCGCACTACCTACCTTAGTTACTGGCACAGATGACAGTTGAAGAATGGGAAGGGGGAGAAGCACAGAGGCTAGAGAGGGAGGCCTGTTAGCGTGCTTGTGCTGCTTGGGCCCCAATGTAACGGGGTTGTTAGTGGCCGCATTTCAGACGCACAGGGGTTTGTCTTGGGCAGAGGTTCAGCCTGGTCCAAGCCCACCCTTTCGTCATATGAGCAGAATGAGCGGCGCCAGTCAACCAGGACTAGTGGAAAAGCTGAGCCACGCCCGCCGCCGCCGCCGCCGCCGCGGCGCCCCTCTTCCTTCGGGGACCCAGCAGCTTGGATGGGCTCCCCCCCCCAGGGCTTCAGTTCTAGGGACCGAGCTGGTGGCTTTTGATATGAGTACCAGTCGTGCCAGTCAAAGCTGGACTGCCAAGGGAGCCAGCGGGCGTCGAATGTCAACTTAATGGACAGTTTTCTTTTGTCTTGTCAAGTCTTTTCTCTAATCAAATGCCAAGCTGACTTTGCTTGGGCGCAGAGTCAACATGTGCATAGACAGGTATCCCGTAGATGGATAGGTCGATATCGAGCCCAGCCTTGCGCCGGCAACCACCTGCAGACTGCAGACTGCAGGGGCCTACGGTGACCTGCCCGTGCCTTGGCTCGGCTGCAGCTGCCACGCGGGCTACCTTGCAGGCCTGCAGTGACCACCATCATCAGTGCTCATACCTTGGGTAGTAAGGTACCTACCTAGGTAGGTAGGTACCTATAGTAGGTAATTTAGTAGCTGGCACATGGAAGCTGTCACACCTCCACGGCGTGCACCCCCTGGAGCCAACGTCGGCCACCCCCCGTAGGCTGTAGCCCTTTGTTTCGCTCGGCCTGGACATTGCTTTGCGAGGCGCGCCGCATGTTGCTGGCGCAGCCCGCCAACCACTGGCAGCCCGCCGCCCCGTCCATACCTAGGCTATTAACTAATAATGGTAGCCTTGGGCTTCAAGCCCGTCGCCCCATGACGGCGGGTTCTTTTTACATCTTTTTTTTTCCTCGCCTCCAGATTACGTTGGCCTCGCCTCTTCTCGCTCAATATCTGACCATTCTCTTTTTAGTCTTTACGCGCCGCCCTGCCCGTCGTCTCTCTTTGTCCTCTGTGTCTTTTTCATCGGGTCCCGCTCTGTGTCCACCAGCATCCTTCTCGTCGCCTGCCATCTTTGGTTACTCTGCCGCCACTAACCTTCATACCTTCGTACCTACAGGACAGGCTGCCGCACACAAACCGCACTCTCCCAGTACCGGCCTCGTCTCCGTCCCGTTTGTGTTGCCTACACCGGCCGCGCCCTTGACTCTGGTCCTCTTTTTTTTTTTTTGCTTGCCGTATCTTTTCTCTTCTTCTTGTCTATTCCTTCAACTCGTCTCTTTGCTTCTCTGCCCCGTTGCTTCCGTCGTTTCCGTCCTGTCGTTTCAAGCTCGCCTTTCGCCTCTGCTTTCGTCCCTTTGCTTTGCAATGAACTCGGCCGCCAGTCCTTCGGCCTCGCACCTCTTCACCTAATCCCGCCGACGACACACAACCGATATCCTCTCCGAGCCAACCGCTCTCCGCGCCTGCACCTCAGCTCAGCTCGGCTCAGCTCTCAGGCGGCTGCTGGCTCTCACCAGCCCACCCTCTGGATCCGTTGCCCGCCGGCCGCTCACTACGGCTGCGTTCCATCCCATGGAACCTGCTGGCAAGAGGCGCAAGCTTGCCCCAAAGCTCAATGCCTCTGCGTCCTCGCCGCCAGACCCTCCCTCTGCGCCCCATCATCACACGCTCGTACGTAGTATCCCACCCGGCGCTCCCTTGGTCAGCGGCGCTGCCCTCGTCACTATTTGCTTGCCAGGCTTGGCTAACGTTCTCTAGCCGCACCCATCTCACATAGTTCCTGATGCGCCGCGTCATAGCCAACGACAAGAGTTTGAAGCTTTAGCCCGCCATTTGCACGATGCCGCCATCCTCATCAAGCGTCAAGAAACCCGACCCAAACCCTCGTACACAAATGTCTCGGTGTTGCTCTTGGGCTGGCAAGATGACTCGGTCGCCGTCGAAAACATTCGTGCCCTTCAGCAAGTTCTGGTCAACGACTACCATTTCCACACGCAAACATGGCAGATTCCCACCGCCACAAACCCAAGCTTAAAGCTATGCATGCAAATGGATTCGATTCTGGAGCATGCCCAGCCAGATCAGCTACTCATTGTTTATTATTCTGGCCATGGCTATACTAATCCAGATGGCCAGCTCTACTGGGCTTGGTACGTCATCCTGACAGCAACGTGCAATCTCACGTTTACTCAACCTTCATCTCTAACCACACCACAGCTCTACCTATGATCATTCCGCCAAGTTCAAATGGAATGACATCCGCTACTTCTTCGAAAATGCTCGATCCGATATCCTTCTCTTGTTAGACACGTGCGCTATTCCCGGCTCCATCAATTCCAGACACGGTCTCAAGCAGGTCATTGCCGCCTGCCCTCCAGAAACCGCCCGGTTTGCATCAGCAGCTTCCTACGCCTATTTCTCGCCATGTCTCATCGCTGCTCTACGCAAGCTTAGTCGCACTGCGTCAATCTCCGCTCAGGAGCTTTGCAACGAAATCCAGCTGGCCTCACAAGCGCACTCCGACCCTGGGTCCAGATTCCGACCGCCGCCCGCTTTCGCGCCGCGACTTTTCTCTATGACGGCCCGCGAGGACAGGAACATAGAACTTGCACCATTGACACAGTCCTCGCCGGATACTGCCACGCCAGAGACTGCCCCTCCCCGAGTTGCACCATTGGCACAGTCCTCGTCCGAGACCGCCACGCCAGAAACTGTCCCTCCACGAGATGGTCCGTCTAACCCAGACCCAGGTTCGAAACTAAGCTTTGACGAGCCTCGCGTTCTGGTTTGCACTACGTTTGGCGGTGATGCGAGCCCCAACATGTCGGCTTTTCAGCACTGGCTGCAGAATTCACCACCCTTGGCTGCTCAAATTACTGTCGAGGGAATGTTTTTGGGCCCACCGACGGTGCTGATCATCTCAATGCCCACGACTCTTTGGACTAATGTGCAGCATGACAAGATTTGGTACTTTTTGGGCAATATTACGTCGCGCAATATGACGTCTCATTACCACGGCATGGTAAAGGCGTCTGTCACCTCGCCCGCACCAACCGAAGCCACTGCAGCTAGGACGGCTCCCGAGTCTACCCCCACAAGTGCGCATTTTCGTCGGCCGTCGGCTGCCCAATGGCCTTTACCAGGACAGCCTCTCCAAACTGAACAGCCGGACGGCCAAACAAGCCCGACTGCCAGATTGTATCAATCTCTGGCTGCCGGCGGACTAGGACTCAAACCAAAGGCTCACGGTGCAGACTCTGTCGAGATGCAGGAGGCTGCAGAGCAGCTCAAGGCTCTCAGTCACGTCCGCCACCGGAGCGGCGACGCTGCCGAAACTTCCCCTCAACGCGCCGCTCTCCCGGCTACGATGCCAACGCTCCATCCTGGTTTCCGTAACCTGACCCGCTCTGAATCGATGCCTGTCCTTGATGCCGGCGGCACAGGCTCCGCTGGGGCCAGAATCAGGCGGATTCTTGGTAAGCCGGATATTCGATGCGCCCATTGCAGCCACGCGCCCTTCAAGGACTCGTCTTCTCTGAGAAAACACATTGCCGCAGCGCACACACGCCCATTTCCGTGCGCCTTTTACTTTGCAGGATGTTCGAGCACTTTTGGGTCCAAGAACGAGTGGAAGCGCCATATTGCTTCGCAGCACCTTTGCCTACAATACTATCGCTGCTCCATCTGCTCACAATCAATGCTAGATGGAAAGGGCAACGAGTTTAACCGAAAGGATCTATTCACGCAGCACCTTCGTCGCATGCACGCTCCCGTCCAGGTGAAGAGGGCCTTTGCTAAGGGTGACAACGGCCAACAGGGCGCGGAATGGGAAACTTACGTCAGAGAGATGCAGCAGAGATGCCTCATACAGCGAAGGCACCCCCCACAGCGATCGAGCTGCCCTAAACCAAACTGCGTCAATACTTTTGAGGGCCCGACTGCCTGGGACGAATGGACGGAGCACGTTGGTCGGCACATGGAAAAGGGCGAGGGTGACAATCTCGGCGTGGACGACTTGCTTTTGCAGTATGCCCTTGACGAAGGCATTGTTGAAAAGGTCGGCGAGAAGGAGTACAGACTGGTTCAGATTCCGGGCAGCGGCAGCACACTTGGCCAAGTGGTCAGCCAGCCCGTGTCGGAAACACAGGACTCGCAAGCCGTGTCGACGCAAAACTCTGCACCGCCACCGCCAGATGAGACGCAGTCGCAGCCACAGCCACAGCCATGGGGCGCGAGATCGCTTCCACCACTGCCTGCCCTTCCACCTCATCCACTGCCACTACCACATGAACGACATCCGAGTTACCCGGGGCCGGAATAAATTTTATCGTTGTCCTCAGCAGACGCATGGCGACTGTCTCGGCCTGTCATGGGGTTTCGGCGCAATGGTTTGGGTCTATCATTATCCTACTGCACACGTCTTTTTCATTGTACGCCTATTATGGGTTGGATTTCTGTCGAATTGCTATCGCTACACTTTTGCATTTACACTGGCGTAGTTGGGAAAGACTTGATTTCTGCCTTGACTTTTCCTTTTCTTTGGGGTTATTATTCTTTGTCTATATACTCGAGCAACCTGGCGTTGCCGTACCGCTTTTTTTCTGCCTCTTTTAGTTTACAGGTTATTACCCATCAATGATGTACATATAAACTGCGTGCATGATGCACCAAACCTTTCACATCTTGGCCCTTTTCACGTATGACTGCATGTGCATACAATTATGTCTTCTACTCGTTGCTGCGTAATATCACATCAAATGTACTCTGTTATCAGACGCTCGAAGGATTTCACGTGTTGACTATACCTAATTTCCCACTTGCTACAATGAAATAACTCGTTCAATGTACTCTTTGTCTTTTTTCAACGTTGCACATATTGCCAACTTTGCACATCATGTCTTCTACCCATTAGCATGTCATCACGCGCTCAACATCCTCCTTGTTGTTCTTTTTTTTTTTCTTCCCTAAATCTCCGTCGTACTCGCCTCGTTGAGCGAAATGTCCACCGTGACGGATCTGCTCCGCCTACCCGCCTCGGACGCACCACGCTTCACCTTTTTCGTCTGGCAGTCCTCGCCCAGGACCGTCACCTTGACGATTCTCGGCAGCGCGTCCGTCGCAAACGTGCCGTTGATGCGCAGCACGCCCTCACTATAGCTAAACTGGACATCTGTCACGCCGCCAGTCTTTTGCGCGACCGACACGCCGTCGTCGACGTAGAGCTCGCCGCGCGCCGTCTTGTGCTCGTCGAGCGGGACGAGCAGCTCAAACGCCTCTTTGCGGAGCTCCGTCGTGGTGTTGGCTGATTTTTCGCGGAGCGGGATGATGACGCCGCCGCGAATCAGCAGCGGAATCGTAGTCACATCAACGTCGGTAAAGGTGTGCACGCCACTACCGTGAATGACCTTGTGCGTGTACCAGTCGTAGTAGTTGTCGGCGGGGAGGTACGCGTCGACGCTGGTGGCGCCCTCTTGCGTGACGGGCACGACCATGATGCCCGGGCCGTAGAAATACTGTAGCTCCAGCACCCACGTGGCTTTATCGCCGGGGTAGTGGTAGAACACGGGGGTGATGCTCGGCGTGCCGTCCTCGCTGGCGCGCTGCATGGCCGTGTAAAAGTAGTCCATTAGGCGGTAGCGGATATCAATCGCCTTTTTCGCCGCCGCGGCCACGCTCGCCCAGCGGTAGAATTCCTGCCCGGGCGTGCCGTACTCGTTGTGGTTGCGGTAGAAGCTGTAGAAGGCGCCGAGGCTGGCCCAGCGCGCGCAGAGCTCCTCGGTCGTGGTGCCTGCGAAGCCGCACACGTCAGACCCGACCATGTTGAACTGGAAGAGCGCGGTAAAGGCGAGCATGCCGCGGATGGACTCGCGGTACTTGGCCCACGTGGAGAGGTTGTCGCCGAGCCAGTGGCCGACGGCGCGGCCGGCGCCGGCAAAAGTGCTGCGGGTGATGATGAGCGGGCGTAGGCCGGGCCGGCGTGACAGCATGGCCTCACGCGAGGCCGTTGACATGAGCGAGCCGTACATGTTGTGCGTGTCGTACATGGCCAGGCCGTTTTGGTGCATGACGTCGGTGTTGACGGTGTGGTTGGAGATGCCGCCGCGGTCCGCGTTCCACGAGTCCTGAAAGGCGGCCTTGTTGTGGATGGCGTACTTGGGATACAGCAGATCCCGGCCGGGCAGGCCCTTTTGGTCGCCAGCAGCGGCACGGGCAGGGAGGATCAAAGCATCGGTGTTGATGTTGGGTGGCGCGACGTTAGGGTTCATAGCTTCAAAGACGATGCTGTCGCGCTTGATGTTGCTGCCGCTGCAGCCGCTGGGCTGCAGCTCGCACGGCCAGCCGGGGAGCTCCCGCGGCGGCTCCCGGACGGGCGGAGCGGGCGGCGGGTAGCCCTTGGCGGCCGCGTACGGGTCGTCGCAGGGAAAGTTGCAGGGAAAGTTGCTGGGCTCATTCATGTCGATCCAGAGGGCGTCGATATCCAGGCCGGCGTGCTCGTCAAAGAAGAGTTTAAACTCATTGGTCCAGTACCCGTCGGCTGTCTCCGCGAACCAATCCGGGAAGACGGTAACGCCGGGCCAGACGACGCCGATCCAGGCGGAGCCGTTGGCGCGCAACAGAAACGCATTCTGCTCGATGCCGCGGTGCAGCGGCGGGTAATCCTGGTACGCGACGGCCGGGTCGACCATGACGACGTAGTGCTGGTCGCGCGCGTGCAGATGGGACACGAGGGCGCGCATCCGGTCGAGCGGGAAGCGCTGCGGGTCGAGGGAGAAGACGCGGCGGCGGTCCATGTAGTCGATATCCGTCCACATGGTCTCGAGCGGGATGCCGGCGGCGCTGTAGTTTTGCACCACCTCGGCCACCTCAAAGGCGTCCTGGTAGCCGTAGCGGCAGTTGTGGTAGCCCAGGCCCCAGTACGGCTGCATGGCGGGCGTGCCAGCCAGCGCGCCGTACTGCCGGGCGACGTCGACGGGGCCGGGGCCGGCGAAGAAGTAAAAGTCAAGCACGCCGCCGAGCGTATTGTACTCGAGATACTGCTTCGAGGCGGCGTCCTGGTCTAGCATGACGTCCATGCCGTTGGAGTTGAGTAGCAAGACGCCGTGAGCGCCCGTCTCGCGCTGCTCGAGGTAGAAGGGGTGCGCGCCGTAGAGGTTGGCGCCGTTGGGGATGCCGAAGCTGTCCTGGTTCCAGAGCGTGCGGACATAGGCCGTGGTGTTGAGGCGAAAGGGGTCTGAGTGCTCGCCGAGGCCGTACAGGTAGGGGTCCGCGGGCAGGGCGGTGCGCAGACGCAGGTACTGCGTCTCAAAGACAAGCGCGGCGGCCGACGTGTCAAACAGGACTTCGCCCGTGTCGCGGCGGGTGACGGTAAAGGAAAAGGGCGAGGCGGTGTGTGCGAAGCGCAGGTGGCTCGCCGACGCGGGCGACGTGGCCGAGGAGCGCGCAAAGACGGACTTGGGGACTTGGTAGACTTGGTTGGCGGCATCCTGGATCTTGACGTGCAGACGGTTGTCTACCGTTGGTTAGTCATTGCTGGAGGATGAAGGTGCTTTGGAGGTTGAGGAGGTTGAGGAGGCTTACCAGTCTCGTAGGTGACTTGCAGGATGAGATGCTCGAGATCATCGCCGTAGACGTTGCACGCGGCGCCGGCGAGGGACAGCTCCGCCGTCAAGCCCGAGTCTGTCGTCTGGACATTGGAGGCCTTGTAGCCCGGGCACTTGTCGAGAGTGCTATTGCTCTTGGTGACTGCACGGGAGAGCACGGTGGCGGGGGTGACGGCGACGGCAGCATCAAAGGCCAGGCCTGCAAGCAGCACATTTCCCCAGAGCCTCATTGTTACAATGTTTTACTTTGGAGATGTCTGCCGTAGGAGGAAAAGTCTGGGGAGGGGCGCAATGTCTTATATTCCGTCTTCAAGGTCGAGGGGCAGCACACCAAAGAGAGGAACCCCCGGCCCGGCAATGGGTATTCCCCCATCATTTCTCCAAACCTCCAAACTACTGGGGCACTCTGCAGTAGTTGCCCAGGTGGTGGCAAGGTATCTGTACAAAGACGCGAGAAGAGCGAGAAACAGGCGGAGACGCACCGTCATGCAGCTAAGTCGGTGGGGTGAGTTAGTCTGCAAGTTTGGAGCTGCCCCAGACGGCTCATCTCGTCGCGGGGCAAGTGAGGACAAGGACTTGGCGTGCAGCAGCCAAAGTCCACACAGCCGAGCTCTACTTTGCGGATTTACAATGAGGTACTGTGTTTGCCTCTTGTCGACTGCAATTCCACGGCAATTACTTTTTTCATGCAAAGTTGCAGTGGTTCACGAAGGGAACTTGGCGCTCGACTTGCACCAGATTTATTCGGCTCACCCCAGCCCCAGCCCCAGCCTCAGCCCCCGCACGGCGATTTTCACTGTGGCTTGCGATTGCTGATGGCTCGGCGGCTCGCGCACACATACTGGTGAGATCTGGGGGATAAATGACCTGGTCAGTCTGCACTTCTGTTCAGTGCAAGCAAACGGATAAATCTTGGCCCGGCTTTGTTCTCCTGCCAATGCAACTCCCAACTTCCCCTTGAATGGCAGGGCCGCCCATCGGACAGCGTCGCATTTCCCATCGTTTGTTCTGTTTTCCGCAGCTGCAGCGGCAGGCCCTCTGACAAACGACGCCACTTTAAAGAAACTGGCCCAGGGCTTGCGTCCGTCAGGCTGCTAAGAACAGGGCCCTTGCAGTGGGCTACGGGGGGAAACCGCTCATTCGACGAGGCCATGCGCTGTTGAGCACAAAGGGCCGAATACTTTTATTGCTAAAGCTAAAAATACTTCCATCTCTGGTAACTTGCCCCTTCGGAGAGGGGAAGCAAGATCAGACGAAAAAAGTTGTGCATTTGCCTTTGCATTTTCACGGGCTGCAACAGGTACATCAAACCTCTGTAAGCTCACCAAGCTGTACTGATTTGGCACTTTGCCAGCACCTATCCCGTCGGACAGGTTTCTCGGTCCTGCTTCGGCGCATCTTTGCACATCCCTTGAATTACCAGGGCAACCAAAAGGACATCCGCTGGTGGCTGCAGCTGTGTGCCATCCTGTACTCGGCCAATACTCCGCGCCGCGTTCTTTTGCTCAGCAAAAGAGGCCCTTGCAGGCTGGATGGCTTGTCGATCTGCCAGCCGGTGGAGCGCCGACTTGGCCTTGCAGGCTTGTCGGTCCGGCATGCTTTTTGCGCTTGCAGTGCGGCATGATCCCCCGTCGCCCTTCTAGGGTAGGTAGGGCCAGTGGGCAAAGACGACGCGGTTTAACAGAACTATTCATCCTCACTGGCTACGCGATCAATGCTGAATCATGTTTGGTGTGCAAATGTAAAATTCAACCTTTTTCCTCTCCCTCACTATCTTCAGAATCGATGTCGTGTTTCCGCGGTGAACATTTTGGTGTTTGGGCACACGGCGCGGACTCACCAATCTGCGCTGCAATCTTTCAAGGATTTCCATTTCACAAGATAAACTTCAGCAAACCAAAGATTTGGAGCGTACTGTTAGCATCGCTCAAACGCCTCATCATTATTAATACTTCATACTTGTAAAATTCTACGCCTGATAGCATCCAAATGGACTATAAAAAAGACGCGTGCTCTGCCAACGCCAACATCACATACGCTCCAGTACTTGGCTCTCCGCTTCTCATGCACTCCAACATTCATAAATCCTCACGCAATCTCAGTCGGTTTCTCGACATTTTCGACATTCTCGCCCTTGGCCTTCTCCACGCCTTGCGCCGCAATGCTAGCGCGCTGTTGCCAGCTCTCCATTGGTGGCGTCCACGACGTCGACTTGGGTGCAAACTTGACATCTTCGTAAAGCAGATCAACCTCCTCCAGCGACAGGTTCTTTGTCTCGTAAATGAAAAAGTAGACAAAGGCAATGCAGATGAAGCAAGCGCCGAACCAAACAAAAAAGATTTTCGACTGCAAGTTTGCAGATCCCTTACCCCAGTTGACGAGATACGGCGTAGAATATGCAATGGCCCAGTTGAGCAGCCAGTTGCTCGCCGTTGTGATACTGATCGACTTGGCACGCGTCTTGAGAGGAAAGATCTCACCCGTCACCACCCATGCCAGCGGGCCCCAAGTCGACGCAAAGAAGAAAATGTAAATGCATACAAACGCAACAGCTGCCTTTTGGCCCATATCATTCGTCGAGAAAATGTCGCCGTTTTGAGGATTCTGGCCCGTCGAAAATGTACCGCACATGCCAACAATAAACTGCGAAATGCACATGCCAATCGCACCAAAGAGCAGCAGCGGACGGCGGCCCCACTTATCTGTCGCGTACAGGCCTGGAATCGTAGAAACAACGTTGATGGCAGACGTAATCATCTGGATAATGAATGGGTTGTGAATGCCAGAGTTTTGAAAGTATTTGGTGCCATAGTAGAAAATGAAGTTGATTCCGGTTAGTTGCTGCAGGCCCTGCAGAGCAGAGCCGGTGAGCTGGCGCTTGAGGACTGGGTGGCGGAAGCAGTCCAGATACGACGTCCCAGCTCCGAGACTCATCTCATGATCGTGGCTGGCCTTGATCTCATGCAGCTCCTCGGCAATGGCGGGGTGGTCGGCCGGAAGGCGGCGGATTCGACCCAGAGCCTTGGCTGCCTTGTCAAGCTTGTTGGCGCGAATTAGATAACGGGGTGTCTCGGGGAGAATAATCATTCCGACGAGTAGAATGAGCGACCACGCGAATTGTACGGCAATCGGGATTCGGTAGCTTCCGCTATCATTGCGATGGGCCGTCGCATTGTCGACAACAGCGGCGAGCAAAAGGCCAATCGTGATGGCAAGCTGGTAAGCGCCGACAATGGCACCGCGGATCCATTTGGGCGCCGTCTCAGACTGATACAGTGGAACTAGAGTCCAGGGTTAGCAAGCCGACACGAATGAGTGGGAAACAAACGTACTCAGGGCAGAGATCAAGCCGACTCCAAACCCAGCAAAGAAACGACCGGCGAGGAATAGAGGAATCGACGTGGCAGCAGTCTGCAAGATGACACCCAAGTTAAAGACCCAAGTAGAGATAATAAGGCCAGGACGGCGACCAAAGTAATCGGCCAGGAAGGGCGAGGCCAGTGCACCGAAGAAAGTACCAGCAGAAAGGATGGAGACAATGGCCGACTCCTGCGTGGTAGTGATGTTGGGTCCGTCGGAATCGGTGAAGCCCGTGCTGAATTGCGACTTCCAGTATGGCATCACAATGATTCCGCTAATGGTGCCCGTATCGTAGCTACAGCCAATGTTAGCTTTGTCCTGCGGTAGAAGCCGGTGCATTGACATACCCAAAAAGAACACCACCAAAGGCGACAAAAAAACCCATGGCGATTGCCGGCCATGTCTTGCCGACCTCATTCTGTGGCTTCGATAGCGATACCTTGCGCAAGAACCCCATGACTGCGACCGAGGCGGGAATGAGTAGATAATGTTTCGTAGGAGATGGTAGGTTCTAGGACGATGCGATGAACGAGATAAGTGCTCATAGACAGGAAAGTGCCAGGTCAGGAGAAGAAGGCGTCCGCACGCAAGCCGACGTGTGGATGGGGCGGGCTTGTTGTTTATGTACAAAGTCGCGGGCCGGGAGAGATGGGGGAAGGTTCAACTAAGGACCTGAGGGGGGTGGAAGGATCGTCACGCTGCTAGCTTTTCGATGACAGCCAAAGACTTTGTCAATTTATTAGGGTCGGGTAGGTGGCAGACAAGCTTGGGCCCATTGCATCAACACGCTAATTGATTGAGGCCGCGATAAATTTTAGCCTGGAGCATTTGCCGTGGAGAAGTGGACTGTCCATTTGCATTTCATGCAACTGCCTCCACCATCTCAAGAAGGAGTCGAGTCAATCGAGCTGCATTGGGGAATTTGCGGCGGCTCGTTTCGTTGGCCGAATCTGTGAGTGAATTGCCATGACCCCATGATATTCGCCGGACGAGTTCCGGACGCCACAGAGCTCATCGTGCTCTGTGCCGAGATGACGCTAACCAAGAAATAGTGAGCACAAGGTTTCTGGGGCTAGCAGGGACAATGGCCGCAAAGGCGCGCCGCCTGCTAGCAGCTTTGGTCTACTGGTAAATGATTGACCCGGCCGACCCACTGGGCGCTGTGGGCGGGAAACAGGATGAAGAAGCGTCTGTGAATGATGAGCTGATGCTGATGTAGGGGATGGGATGTGCTTGGTGAATCTGGCTTGGGTGGCGTTGAAGCCTGCGGCGTTTGATGCCTCCTCGCGCTGCCAGCTGCCAGCTGCAACGAAAGCACCGACCGGCCCGACAGCTTTTCCCCATCCTACAATGAATAAACTTGACAACCACCAACCATATGGACATGGTCTGCGCGATATTCGAGCTGCTCTATCCAGTAACCTACATTGAGACCTGCAGCTTACATGTAACTAGTCGAGGCTTCTGCAAACCGACGCTTGCAATCGCTCTTGGCATCATAGTTAGGTTGGAGGCTGACGCTAATCTGCAGCTAAGGACGCCACACACGACAACTACCAGTACAGATCAAAGGCCGGCCCATTGCCAATTGATGTTGATTTGAAAACTCATCATCGGGACCCCCGAACAAAGGTTGCCGACCCAAGACTTTTGCAATTACACCCACCCCAAATTGCCGTTTGCCCAGCGATCTGTCGAGTGCTTTGTCTGCCTGTCTTGTGGCCCCTCGTAAAGGGCCGATAATCAGGTAATAACCCTGTCATGACAATGCTCCATGCCAAGACATGGGTAATGTTGTTTTCAGGCGATAATTATCCGTCTCGGCAGCAGTCACCAACATTTAATCGATCAGTCACGCGCAGAGCACCAACTGGCCGGGGAGGCTAGCTCCTGCACAGTTTTTGGACAGTAATGACTGCTTGGCCAGTAAACCACGCAGCAATGACAACTTTTCTGGTAGTACGTCGGTCCGACGCCTCACCAACCGAGAATTCGCAATCTCTTGGCTGCGCCTTTTCCGCATTGAACCTCAACCCTGCTCGGCCTCTTTGTGGACCATCCCCATGCACAACCCGCAACATGTTGCTCCACAGCGTGTTTAAACCGTTTCTAGAATGATCCTAGTGACCCTTTAGGAAAAGACGCGACTTGCGTTGCGGATTGATGAGCTTTATGAGCAAAGTGCGCAATGGACCGCGCATGCAGTCGTGCTGAGATACCCCGTATCTCCGCCTTTTGACCGTCACATAAGATGAACTACAGCACTGGGGATTCACACCTCTACAGAAAAGAAAAGGTGCCAAAAGCTGCAACTACAGACACAGCGCTGCATTACGCATGGCCAGAATTGGC
This sequence comes from Akanthomyces dipterigenus, assembly GCA_030783385.1. Taxonomy (NCBI): domain Eukaryota; kingdom Fungi; phylum Ascomycota; class Sordariomycetes; order Hypocreales; family Cordycipitaceae; genus Akanthomyces; species Akanthomyces dipterigenus. The sequence continues at coordinate 38,752 of JARJRE010000241.1, read as the reverse complement.
TGCGCAGCCTCAACACCAGCTTAACGGTAATCATGGGACCAACACGGCGAATGTTGCGAGCAAAGAAACCAGATCAAAGTTGCGGTAGTGGTAATATTTCTCCAAAATACTTTCAATCGGCAGCCTTTGGCACCAGATGCCCATTCTTTTCCAAGCTCGAGACGAAACAGCGCGTAGTTTCGACCGCAAGCCTCGCAATCGTGTTTCCGCCCTCCAGACGCGGGTTGAAGCCGCAAATAACCAGGGACGTAGGCTGAACTTGAGACGGAATCATGGTCATGACCTTTGTCAAGTCCTTGGCGAGAAACCCCCCAGCCGAAGGATACTCATTGACTCGCCCGAGAGACTCGTCCAGGACGTCGAGGTCGAGGTGAATATGCGCATTGCCTAATTGCCTGCGCTGCAGCAACGCGCACAGCTCCTGTTCAAAATTGACTGTTCTCGCTGTGCTCCCCCAGACCGCATCAATACCGTGCTCGTCAATGACGCGCTGCTGATCGCTCGCCACCACCCGCAAGCCGCCGTACACGACCTTGCCCAGCGCCAGCGGGACATGGCCTGGCACCGAGCCCGCCAGCTTCTGCCAGCTGCCGCCCGTCAGGATGGACGCCGCCATGCCGTCCAGGTAGCCATTCTCATGTGTCGACGGCGTCTCGAGGTCGTCGTGGGCATCGAGCCACACCACGCCCAGGTCCGGCTGGGACGCGCTCAGCCCCGCGGCGGCCGCCACGCTGGCGTTGCAGTTGCCGGCGAGGATCAGCGGGAACGAGTTGGCTTCCACGGCGCGGGAGACGGCCGTGGCGACGCGACGGATGACTTCAAATGTCTTGCCGACCTCGCCCTCGAAGTCGTTGACGGGGGCAATGTCGCTGTAGTGTGTGGGCGCCAGCTTGGCTACTTGGTGGTCGAGGCCGTGGCGGAGGAGTCGGAGAGGGCCTTCGCCGACTCGTTCGCCGTACGTGCCGACGTGATATGGCACCGTAATGATGGTGATGGATGAGTAGGCCATGGTGCTTGGTGAAAGGTGATGGAATAGAGAGACAAGTTTGAGAAGAGAAGAATTGAATTTGGGTTGAGCGAGGGGGTGTAGATTGAATTGAGCCTACATCTGCTGTTTTAGCCCGAGTGCAACTAGACCTTATATAATGACCAGTCTCTTGAAAGCAATTGTGTATGCTTTCCCCATTTGTCAGATATCGCGACTGATGTTGCGTTTGTAATCAACAGCTTCGGTAATTGTTCAAGTCGACGTGTAGAGTTGAGCTGGTCCGTTGACTGATGCCGACACGAGTATCACAGGGAAGCGTATTGCTGGGCGACAGTACACAATTTCCTATTTTTCAGATACCGTGGTGTAATTGGCAACTTCGGCATTTGCTTCAAGTCAATTGCAAGGTTGGCAGTGGCTCTGGTTTGATGTCAGTCCGAGTCCTTTGCGCGCGAGTGACTTTGCACAGGGCTAGCTAGTAGCTCGATCGATGGACATGCGTCTTGGCTGCCGGGTTAGGCTAGAGCCAGCCATCCTTCCCCGAGGCTTAGCCTTCATACTTGGAAACCTCGAGTGGATGGAATTATACTAGAACATAGCCGTCATGCCAAATGCGTATAAGCTGATGAGCTCATGTCGCTAAATCGAACCCTTTGGAAGTTTGCGTCGTGGCTGTTCACAAACATCTACCACCATGGCTTCCTCTTTGGCGACATCATCAGTCAAGCATGTCGGCTTGCCTGGGACGAATTCCTGTCATGCGTCTTGGCTGCTTCTTTCGGCTTAGCAGATTAACGGGTGTAGTTTGCTGCCAAGTTTTCGGCGTATGAGGGATGGTTAAGCTTAATAAACCAACAAGTTACCGGATCGATCATTCTGCCCGAAAGCGGCCGCCCAACGGAGCCGGGCCGTGCGTAGCCATGTCATTCACCTGCATCTGCGCGACCAAGAGACTGTTGGATTTTTCGGCTATTTGATGAAGTGTATTTCAAGTTCCCGAATGGCCTTTTCAGCAGCATGGAGATGGAGGCGAGCTGGGGTCCCAACTGTCAGCCCCGACTCGAGTTCACAGCGGGAAAAAAGTTTCTTCGCAGTAATTTGAAAAGATTTAGAGATGAAACGGTGAAAATTGCGACTACATGATAAAGTAGATCAAACAGTCAAGCTGTCCATGAATATCCAATCTCATTCTCCAGCGGTGTCAGACGCCGACTTGACACAGCCCATTTAGTCGTACACAACCGCTTGAGCCTCTATCTCATAGACCCAGCCGGGCCAGGCTAATCTAGACACTGTACACGCGAAACTGTCAGCTCAAAAAGCCCTGCGCAGACACAACGACCAATCTGTCTTACCTGGCACAAGCGTTGCCGGCGGCGGATGTCCCTGGAAAAAATCCACAAAGTGCTTCGACCACGAGCGGTCCTCTTCATCATAGCCGACAATGTAATGCGTGACGCGAATCACGTCTCGCGGTTTCGCGCCCTCCGATTCCAGACAGGATCGCAGATTCTCCAGCGCGGCCCTGACTTGACCATCAAGGTCCGACGCCGCCAGCTTGTAGTCCTTGTCGATGCCGGCTTGGCCGGCAATGGAGATGATGCGACACGGACTCGTCACCGGGAAGCTCGACACGTGCGAATATGTCGCCTTGGGCGGAGCGATGGTGTCGGGGTTCGTAATCTTGAGATGGCCTGGCATGATTGTGCAGTCGGCTATTTTACGCGGGAGTATTTTCTTCTTCTCGCTTTGGGATGAAGAAACTAAATGTCCAGTCGGGATGTTGCTGTAAACACATTATGGAGCGAGACTAGGTTGATTTATAGAGTCATTGTTTTGTACGTCAATTACAGCCTTCACCAACATCTTAACGCCGACGCAAACTTGACCAGGAAACCTTATTAGCACCGCAACTCGCTTCGCTCCCCACTTCAATTATAAATGCTTAAATGTCGATGCCAATCTCCTTCAGGCCACATCACTCGCATTGTACATGCTCTGCCAGCTCATCAGTCGTAAATGTGTGGTTGGTAATCAGATCCCAACAGTAGACCACCAAAAAGAAACCACACCACAGAAGAAACATACAGCAGCCAGTGTTTGCTGGTCCTCGCCAGTCTAGCAGCTGCTCAGCGGCCGAACTACCACATGCGCTAAATCAACTCACAACCACGGACGGCCGTTGCGCAGCCTATCGTAGCTATCTCCCGCACAATCGTCGCCGTCGGCCGTCTTCGCCGTCACCCTTCGCCCCCACGGTCCGCCACCAGTCTGTTCAATAAAGTAGTGGTTGGCGCCCGAGGAATAGCCCACGCGCCACGGCACGGCCAGGTCAGGGCCCTGCGGCCCCCCTCCGCAGGTGCCCTTGAGCCGCTCATTGGGCGCGCTGTTGAGCGCCAGCGCAAACAGGTTGTGCGCCTCGGTGTAGTCCGTCACCAGCTTGGCGTGCAGGAAGATGTACGCGCAGCACAGGACGTTGAGGGCAAACATGAGGGCCAGGATGACGTAGAAGATGCCCTGCCAGCGGTACACGTGGCCGGACGTGTACTGCTGCGTAATGACCGAGGCGTTGAACGGCTGAGCCTTGCCGGGCGCGCCCAGGATATTGCCCGGCTTGGTGTACTCCCAAAAGTGTTGGAAGGGGGTGCCCACGGCACCGAGGATAATCGTCGAGCTGGCAAACACGGCCAGCGCTTCCGCCATGGAGGGAAGATACGACAGCAGTTGGTGCTCCGGAAGGACGAGCTGCGTGAGGATGCGCGCGTTGGAGGCATCGTTGTTGCGCTCACCTCCGTTTAGGTCCGTCGCCGTGCGCCATTGATCGGCCAACCACTTGTTTGCCATGTAAGTCTTTTGTAGGGAAGGTCCAAAAACTAAGTCATCGGTGTGCGCGACGTACCTTCCAATCGTTCGCGGGTTTAGCCCAGTCTTGGGGCTCTGAAAAAGAACGGCGGTAGCTGTCGACATCGTCGGGATCCTCGCAGTGAGCCGCCATTTTGCTTCCACTGATGCCGGAAATGTTGAACTGCGTCGAGCACTCGGGCGAGACCCAAGACCGAAGCTCACATAGGGTGTAGTTTTGAAGCATGGGGCTCTTGCCCATGATGTAAATCGCATCAGAACCCAGTACGGTGGAATTGACTATGGTGTTGTAATCGGCGGGAAACTGTCATGTGATTTAGTAGTGAAATCTTGGCTTCAAAGTGTGCTTGCGCCTCACCAATCGGAAGACTGGCGGTCTTCTTTCATACATAGGCCCCCAGCGGAAAATGTCATCCACGACAGTTCTATTCAGGAAGTTTGGGGCTCCGGGGCCGTCGTTGACGTTCGGCACCTCTTGTGTCCAATTCTGCCAACCAATCTTTTGTAAGCCCCGGCCAGTCGTGTTGGTTTTTGCATTGGGCCACTCTGTGTAGACCAGTGGCTTGAGCTCATCCGGCGTCATGTTGACGCACAATGCATTGACTGCCGGAGACACAACACCGGCTTTGACGGCGTATTCTCCCAAGCCAGAGAGATCATCCGGCTGCAAGATTCCGTTGAGAGGGGAAGTCGCGGCAGCCGCTACGCCGGGATGCGGCATGGCCAGGGTGACATTGTTGATGATGCGCCCCGTCTTTTCGAAATGCGCCGTTACATTGCCATGCTCCGTCTCGATCCAGGACCCATGCAGTGTCGTATTACCATTGAGAGATACTACTCCAACCGGCCTGTCTTTCAAAGCGCGGAGCAACATGGTCCCATTGGTGCTGATATCGCTCCACACGCCCATAAAGGCTTGCAGATTTCGGTATGATTCGCCCGACAACACCACCGCGGTACACGCCCCGGTGTCATCCCCGCTGTTGACGTCAAACATATTCGGACACAATAGCTCTACATAATCGTTGTTGGAGTAGGATGAGCGGACGTAGCCTGACATGAGCTTGTGCTCCCAGCGGCCGTACTTGAGCTTGGGCGCCACCATGGCGTCCGAGGCCGTTGTGTAAAACGCCGCAACCAAGGTGGCAAGCAGCGAGAGTATGCCGAGAACGCTGAAACCAGCATGCCGCAGCATTCCAAAATGCGTCGCCAAGGAGCCGGGCTGAATGACCCAGCTTCGCATCGACATTTCTGCCAGCGTCGTGCCGCGTGAGCCTCGTGAAATGGCTCTGCGGGTGAGTATTTGGCCTAGAAAGGTGATGAATGTCGTGACAAAAGACAGCTCAATTGTCTTGGAGAGCCACGCAGTCAGCACGGTTGCTGTGGATGGACCCATTCCCATACTAGAGGAGATGCGCCGGCCCCATCTTGGCTGGACAATGGCAACAAAGAGCCAGATCCCACTCATGACGGTCGAATACAGCGATAGGATGACGACAACTTTGGTAAGCCAATGGAAAGCTGGTGACTGGATATCCTTTTTCGAGGGGCAGGGCTCCGGACCGTCATCTTGAATCCAGTCAGCAAATAGGAATTGGTTTAGGGTTTTGTCGTCGTACTGCAACACTGTCTTGGATAATATGCTCCAGTCGAGTTGCCGTGGCCGGCCTCCTCTTCCATTATCGAATGGCATTCAGCCCCAGCAATCGGTTGCATGTTCATGGCCAGGGTGTCCATGCTGCCCTTCTTGCGATGAAGGCTGTGGACACCAAAACTCCATAGACGTCCCCAGCGAGAAACTCTTCGAGGCGGGGATCCCCCTACCAATGTGTCGCCTGGCGATGATATCTGACTCTGACTCGTTGATACCGTGTTCTTGAGGTCGGCTGTTGATGACTGGCTTGCCAAAGAGACCTCCCTTTCGGGGACCGGCACCCGACGAATGTGGAATTGGCTGCTTTGGTGAGACAGGCGGAGCGGATTGTCGTATGTTGCGCTTTGCCGACTGGAACTGCTTTGGCCGGGGTTGGAAGTGTTGACACCACCGCCTTGTTGAGCCGCATGCACTGTATCTTGGGGCTGACTACCGGGGTTGAGCTGCGAATAACCTAGGTGAGTTGAAATGGAGGACATGCGGCCCGACGCCCCCCCCTGCTCGCCAAAGTCCATGGACGACATTGGGGAGATCCATGGCGCGGCTTCTTCATTGCTGAGAGATATGTCTTGCTCGGGTTGGTGATGAGACATTGTGGTTTTCTGGGCCAAAGGTCGTCAGGTCATGTGTGACAGGCCCAGATACTGCCCAGTGCAACGAGCAGACAGTTGGCTCGAGGTTGTTAGGTATGGCGAATCGAGCAGCGTTACGGCTGACTAGGGGAGTATGACATGTAGGACGAGCAAAAAAGAAACAGACGTCAAGCTGCAAACGCAGTGTTTGCGAGCGGGTTATTTCGAAATGTAGCTGGGGGTTCGGTGTGGGACAAAGAGGGGAAAGGCGTCGTTGGGCGAACAAAGAAGACGGGCCACGAGCAGAAACCCCTGCGGCGGCCGCTCTGATATAATCAGATACCGATTATTCGCAAAAGGAGAGCCAACACTGACCCTAAAAAAGATATTTGGAAACGGGAAGATCGCTCGACGCCACTGCGAGAAGCATTCAGCCCCCCCTAACCCCGACAGCCCATGCTTGACGGGAGCGATAAAACGAGGCGGGAGGCAAAGAGTAGACTACCCGGCAGGTTTGCTGCAAAAGGGCGGAGAAGTGTAAGATTATTGAAGCCCGTGTCCAATGTAGGAAGATGGTGCCCGAGGTGCAGCGACCCAACCAATACATGCATGTTCCATGTGGTTGGGACGACATGTCATTGGCCTGTTGGCTGGGCAAATTTCATGAAGTGCATATTTCCGCTGCACGTTTGCGCGCTCTTCGTGGCCTTTCGGCAGCACCCATAGCACAGCACACACTCAGAGGGCTGAGCAATCTCTGCCGGCGCTCTGGCTCAAGGGAGAAGCAAAAAAAAATCCGTGTCTAAAAATAATCTCGCGACAGCTGTTGTGCGCCCGCCAGGCCCGAGCCAGCCCGTTGTCGATGACAGCTCCGTTTGTGATGCCCCGCGATGGACAGATTTGCCACCATCTGCTAAATTAGGGTCCCAAGAGGTTCTTTTGTCGTCGAGGCGCTTATTACGGAGCCTGGACCCGGAATGTTGAAACACATACATACCGCTGCTAGCTGCTGGTCAAACTGGTGTCGGGCCATGTGGCTGGCTGGCTGGCTCAGCCGCAGCCTTGCTGAATCCTGTTCGTCCCCATGCACACAGTCACATCATCTGCATGCGAGATAAACAACGTGGACGAGAGCAATAAACGAAAAGTCAATATATAGTGCTACTTCATCTCACAAATATCAAATCCCTGACCCCATACCATAGAACGAGCAAAGGAGACCAAAAAGTCAAAAGGAGCGAAAAAAAAAAGAAAACTACCTGGGCCAACGCCTGCGAGCCAAACCCAACAGATTCCACGTAAATGTTTACAAAGAGCCAACAAAACAACACGTATAGACTAGTAACTGCAAAGAGGAAAAGTCACACTCTACGCCATGACAGCAGCAGGTCGGCGTTGCGAGTTGCCGCCCTTCTTCTGCGAGTTGGGACGAGCCAGCGTGTACTTGGCAAAGGCGCGCGCCAGGGCCTTCTTGCAGCTGACTTTTTGACTGCCCACGAAGCTCTCCACAGTCACCGCAATAGCCCGGTCAATGTCCTGCGCGGAGCAGTACTCGGAGAGGCGCATGCGGCAGAACGCCTCGCTGGTGCGAATAATGGCCTCCAGGTGGCGAACGGTGATGGGGTACGCGCCCGTCGCCAGCGACTCTCGTCGCATGTCGGCAAAGAGACGCGCCACCTTGTCCTCATCCATGTGGTACAGCTTGGGGCTGCAGCGCTCGCGCGCGTACAGGATGTACTTGCGGAGCAGCTCCTGTGGGATCTCATTGTCCCTGCGGACACGGTCCGCCTCGTCCTGCACGTCGCTCGCCGCGGCGGTCGTGTCTTGAGTCGAGTCCTCAGCCAGAGGGTGGCTGCGGCTGTGCGAGCCCACAATGAAGCGTGCCAGTCGCTCATCCTCCTCGGGCTCTACGGTGTCGCGCACGACGCACAGGACGTCGAAACGGGACAGAATGGGTTCTGTGAGCTGCACATTGGAGGAAAATGGAATCGTCGAGTTGTAGCGCCCGCCGATGGGGTTAGCCGCAGCAATGATGCCGCAGCGAGCTTGGAGGGTCGTGACAATGCCGGCCTTGGAGATGGAGATTGTCTGCTGCTCCATGGCTTCGTGGATAGATGTGCGGTCCTGGTCGTTCATCTTGTCAAACTCGTCAATGAGACATGTGCCGCGATCAGCGAGCACGAGCGCACCGCCCTCCAGAGTCCATTCGCTGGTCAGCGGGTCGCGGCGCACACTCGCGGTCAAACCGACAGCACTGGCTCCCTGACCGGTCGCAAACACTGCTCGGTGTGCAGTCTTCTCAGCATACTTGAGGACCTGAGATTTTGCAGTACCAGGATCACCAAGAAGAAGGACGTTGATATCACCGCGAATGTGATGAGCGCCCTTGGTGGTCTTGGCAACACCGCCAAAGAGTGACAGAGCAACGGCCGTTTTCACGTCGGTGTGGCCGTAGATGCTGGGTGCAATGGAGTTGACAATCCTGTCTACAATGTTAGGATCGCGGGACAGCTTGCGGATAGCCTGCTCGTCTTCTTCAGTGAGACGGAAGCCGGCCAGCTGATCATGCGACTTGACGACATTGTTTGCTTCCAAGATTGTGGCAAAAACTGGAAAGCCGTTTCTGTTGTTCAGTTGGGCATCGTAGTTGTTGCGGTAGATGCCTGTAACTTCAATTTCCTCGCCCGGCTTCGCCTTGTCAATCAGGTCCCACAGAAGAATGACCTCTCGCTGACGGGGCAAGCGACCAGCAGGGACCGTGCCAGGAGATTCCTGGAGAGTCAGCTTCTGGTAATTGCGGTAGACAGTCTTTTCCGAGTTGAGCGTGAAGGGCCCCCGTGACTGGCAGTTTTGGCAGTAGGTAATTTTAACTTCGACGTTAGATTCTTGCTGGAATGGTCCGAGGGTGGTGCCGCATTTTGTGCAGTCAAACTTGACATATTTTAGCTGCGGGAAGACACCAGAGCGGCGAGTGACGACACCGCTGACGCGAACAAGGCAGTTGAGATGAGATTGACGGAGTTGACGTAGGGTATAGTGAACTGGCAGCTCAAAAATACGCACGTGAATCTCCGAGTGAATGCGCTCGTAGTCGGGGTAATGCAGAAGAACGACATCCATGGCAACCTCGTCAAAGAGCTTGAGCATCTCAGACGGAGCGTTGGCCAAAAAGTAGGCAAGAATAGCCTTGCTTTCCGAGAGGTGTTCGTACGAGACCTCCAGCGACTCGGCGTTGATCTCACCAAGAGTTCGGATGCGATTACCATAGACGGAGGAGCCAGAGGTATCCGTGTATGAGGTAAGGAAAGCTTTGAATTCGCGTCGTATCGTACGCTGAACGTGAGCTTGCGATACCCATTCCGTCAGATTTGCCGCCTTGACGTCACCAAGAGCCTCGAGAGACAGCTCCTCCTCCAGAATGTCCGCGTCCATGGCCTCGTCGGGGTCCTCATCGTAGTGATGGCGTCTGCGGCGAGGCTGAGCAGTGAGATCAATATCGCCATCATCGTCATCGCCAGGAAGGAAAGCAGCAGGGATACGCTGTCTGCGAGCAACTTCGCGATCACGTCTGCTCAGCTGTGCCTCAAGGCGTCGGCGGGCACCGAGATCCATGTCGTCGTAGTCACCCTCATCGTCAAGATCGACAGTTTCATACTGATCGCCTTCTCTATCTCTGTAGTCTGCTTCGTATCCTTCGCGGAAAAGATCGACGTCGTCGTCGGCCATCTCATCGAGGTCGTCAATGTCGTCTTGAATCTCGTTTTCTTCTTCGATCTCGTCGTCATCCTCAACACCGTGAGTGATGCTAAACGGCGCTGGGGGAGACGATGGCATGGGGCTAGAACCAGGGCCGACAGGGGAAGTAGCATCGTCGCCACCGGTGCGCGAGCGCTTGCGACCGCCGCGCGAGGCAGCCCCTCTATTGCCCGAGGTAGGGTTATTTCTGAGCGGAGAACTATGGGAGAGCAGACAGTTAGCAACGTTGATGGCCGAGTGCACTTCACTGTGACAAACCTCATTGTGCGTATATGCTACCAGGTAGCTAGATTAAGATGTGTGACCAGAGTTGTGAGTACGAAAAGTATCCGAGGATGGAGGGAGGGGCTTGCACAAAGCGTCCGGCGCCTGGACACCCAAGATTGAAGGGAGCCCACAAAGCTGCCCACCCTCGCGTCCCCCTGCTCAAAACGCGTCGCACGCGTAAAGTGGCACTAGGCCTAATCAGACTCGACGCGTTGCGACACTTGGCTGGGTGGGCTGCAAGACAGTGAGACGAATACACCTTAAGCGCATAAGGTGGGCAAAATATTTAATTCGAAGTATTGCCACCTCGTTTTGGGTCAAGTTTCTGCTACTGGGATCTAGATGCGCGACAACACCGCAGCGCGTGGCAGCTTACCTAACATCTCGATTTGCTCTCGTAAAGTGGTTCGCAGTCAGGCAGGCTCCGGAGCTGCTTCACATCACCCTCGCAAGCAACTTCATCATAAATTAGCTGCCTAGGTGCTGTGTGTGCGGCTTCCATTTCATTTTCCAAGAGACATAATAAGCAGTCAATTATAACCTGCGCAACATGTCATCTAATGGCGGCGAGCCAGAGGCGACAGCTGCGCAAGCCTCGAAACGCAGGAACAGCTTCTCCAACCAGTCTGACAGCTCCCAAACAGCTGCCGAGTAAGCAATATTCCCCACACTCACTCTCGACACTGTCACTGACTTTGAAAGATTCATTCGCAGCCAAGAGCTCCTTGAAGCTGATGCGCGTGAGGCCCTCCCATTCGTACGTAGACTCGTCTACAGTCGCGCGCGTCAACCGTCGCTCGCGTCCACCGTCGCTAACTACAACAGAGCATCGACAACTGCACCAGAATACTCGGCCCGCTAAGGCAGAGCGTCTTTGCATGCCTTACATGCAACCCGGCGCCTTCGACCGAAACCGATTCGTGGAATCCCGCCGGTGTTTGCTATTCCTGCTCGGTCCAGTGCCACGGCGAGCACACTCTCGTCGAAATATTCCAGAAACGCAACTTTACCTGCGACTGCGGTACCAAGCGAATGCCCAGCACGAGCCCTTGCGTGCTGCAGATCAACGAAGAAACGAACACGCGCGGCAATGTCTACTCGCAAGAGCCCGACGTGAATAACAAGTACAATAAAAATTTTCGCAACCGCTTCTGCGCCTGCGACTGCGACTATGATCCCTTTGAGCAAAAGGGCACCATGTTTCAGTGCCTGGGCCTCGGTACCGAGGAAACTGGGGGGTGTGGCGAAGATTGGTACCATCCCGGCTGTCTAGTAGGCATGGGGCCCAAGTGGTATGAAGCGATGACGCCGAAGAAAAAGGTCCCCGAGAAGCAAGAGGATAGCAATGGGCTCGCAGTCATTTCCGAAGTCAACGAGGACGAGAAACAGGCTGGCAATGAAGCAGAAGCAAAGGCGGACGAGACTGCAGTGGAAGAGGACATTGACGAGGACCCGCCAATGCCACCTGGCTTCCCCGAGGAGGAAGACTTTGACAGCTTTTTGTGTTACAAGTGCGTTGAGTCGAACCCCTGGATCAAGCAATACGCCGGCACTTCTGGCTTCCTCCCTGCTGTCCATCTTGAGCCGGCGGCGGCGGATACGCTCCCAGCGCCCAACGGCAACAAGCGCAAGGCAGAAGATGACGAGGAACACGACGATGCTAAACGCGTCAAGACTGAAACCGAAGCACCTTCTGAGCCCACAGCCACAGCCAGCGAATCAACAACGCCCGCCTCCCCTAGCGGGTGCAAGCTTCCAAATCTCGGCGCCGCACCCCAGGGTCGCTTCTCGCTCTTCTTCAAGGAAGAGTTTCGCGACAAGCTCTGCCGCTGCGGCCTCTGCTTCGCCAAGCTCAACGCCTTTCCGCAGCTCCTCGAAGAGGAAGAGGTCTACGAGCCGCCCATGTCAGACGACGGCAACGGCGCGGCATCGCAAAACGGCGGCGGCGGCGGCGGCGGCGGCTCGACGGCCGGCAGCGGCAGCCTGCTGGAGCGAGGCGAGAGCGCCCTCCGCAACGTGGACCGCGTGCGCGCCATCGAGGGCGTCATGGCCTACAACCACCTCAAGGAGCGCCTCAAGCCCTTTTTTCAGCAGTTTGCCGACAGCGGCCAGGCAATTGGCGCCGAGGACATCAAGGCGTACTTTGCCAAGCTGCGCGGCGACGAGCAGGCCATCAAGGACGCCGGCGAGGGCGCGTCGGCGTCGGCGTCGGCGTCGTCTGGGCAGGATGGGGACTCGCGCCGCGAGCAGGGGGGCTTCTAGAGACGATATTTGAGAGGCTCCTACGAAAAGGTAGTGGTCGTGTAATGAATCATTGTATAACAAAAAGTCGAGGGCGGTGTCTGGAAATTGGCCGAGGAGTTGAGACGAAAGTGGCGCATTGACAAATTGGTATCGGCATTATAACAAGAACAAACTAGGAGCAATTTCATTCATAATTTAAACATTACGTTGTTTCCCTTTGCGATGCCGTCAAAACAATCGTCCCAGAATAACTCTTTGAGGAGTGAGTATACAAATACAAGTACAAGGTATTTCCCTTTCGCTAGATGCAATGCCAGTTCCGTCCCCTCAAAGCCGCAAGTAATTTACTCAGGTTCGCTCAAGAACCCAACGTCCCCGCGCCGGGCGCATCTCTTCGTACCGCTCGAGGCCCTCCTACGAGCCCGTCGAGCCAGTACTCGATGCCGCGCTCAGCGGCCTTGGCGGCGGCGGCGGGAGCGGCAAGCCGCCTTCATCCGCTCCTCTCTGCATCGCGATGCCACCTATTGAGCTACCTGCACCACCACCACCACCAGGCGAGATGAACTGCTGCTGCTGCTGCTGCGGCGGCGTGGGGGCATGCATCATCATCGGCGGCAGGCCCTCCCCGTCATCCTCGCCATCCTCCCTCGCCATGCGCTGCTCCTGCGCCGCGCGCATCTCCAGGTGCGCGAGGCGCTCCTTTTCCGCACCGTCAATGATGTCGTCGTCGGCGCTCCAGTAGGGGTCGTCATCCTCGAGCTCCGGCATCGCGAGGCGCTTCCAGAAGCGCACCTCCTGCTTGAGCGCCGTCTCCCGGACGCGGCCCTCCCAGCGCGCGCGGTCCGCGTCGTAGCTGCGGCGGAAGCGCCGCAGCGAGTCGTTGGCCGTCGCCGCGTGCGCCTGCATCTCCCCAATCTGCTCCCGCAGCCGGCTGTTTTCGCGCCGCGCCTCGTCGAGCTGCGCCCGGTACGAGCGGTGCCACGACGTCACGTCCGCCACGTGCTTGGCCTTGTACTCGTGGAGCTGCTTGAGCATCGTCGCCAGCGCATTGGCAAACAGCGTCAGCAGCGTGGCGTTGGCGTCGCGTGAGTGCTTGGCTTTTTCGAGCGATTCGGAGACGACGGAGAGGAGGGCGTCCATATTTTGGTCTTGACCTGCGGGGAAAGCGAGTTAGTCTCCTTTTTTTGTTTCGTCGTTTTGGCAATGGAAGTTGGCTATAGCCAGCGGGGAAGGGGGAACCATACGGTTGATTTCCTCGGCCGCAGCGTCAATGACTTGGTCGTTGTCAAGCCCTTGCGTCCGCGCACGATTGCGCACTCGGCCAAGGCCGCTGACAATGTCTTCTGTGACTCGTCTGTTTTCGGCGAGTTGTCTGCTGAGCTCCTCAACCATGCCGTATATGTAATTAAGCTCGGCCTGGTGGCCGGCGGGTGTGGGCATGGGCACGCCACCACCCATGTTGGCGCCGTTCATGCCATTCATGCCGCCGTTCATCCCGCGATGACCTGAACTGTGGTCGACGTGGAAAGTCAGGGAGTTCAGTGTTGCGAAGTTGTCGACTACCGTTTGAGAGTGGAATTGTGGTGATATGAATCCGTTATGGAATGAAGTAAAGTAATGTTATCGGGCATTGGCCCCAAGTTCAACCCAAGTGTCTGGCGGGTGAACCATGATTATGTAACACAAAAGCTTCAATGTCCAACCATGTGGCGCGTCGCCTCTGATGGCAATTTAATATGACCCGATTTATTGTGTGATTTACAAATAGATATCACTGTATCTCATCTTATTTTATACCGAAAATCGTGTTAAAAAAGTGCGATATGCCTGTCGTACCGGTGGCGGCTGTCTAAACTGCCACGCCGCACGTACGCATCTTGGCAAATCTTTCGCTCGACGACTATAGTTTGGCATCACTCTTAATGGCATGCACGGATATTGTTGCGAACACTTGAATTTCGCATCATTCCCTCTTCGTATTGCTAATTCATCTAACACACGCCCGAAATGTCGCTAGCAGCACTTGGTTTTCTTCCCAGCACTACTTGTCTCTACCTCAGCAATATATATAAGAGTACTGCCTATCCTATCATCCAGGAAGGTGTCTCCTTTTTCATTCATTTCCTTTGCACTCAACCACCAACCACGCGGTTCTTATCACTCTTTTCCCTGCTCTCGCTGTCGCTGTTTTGATTAAAAAAACGCATACGCTATATCAAACCGTCAACACGAGAGCAGAAAATCACGCGTCGTTTCCTTGCTCAACACAACTTGCACACACAGCCATTCGCGGGGTATATCCATCGCCGGTGTCTTAAAATTCGTAGTCGTTAAGAAGAGCCACGCAAGCCACACACATCTGCAACTCCGTTCAACGCGCAGTATGGTATGCTCACGGGTGTCTTGATCCAAAAGTCATATCGATGAAAGGGATTGGTCGTATGCGGAGCGCGCCATCGAGCAGCCATCCAAACTCATAGAAAGGTGTTGCTCAAGTACCAGGGCACGCTTTTGCTGAAGAGAAATGTTTGAAAAATAATGTGGTCGTTGACCAGGCACGCCCCCATCCTCGCATATTCACCAGCGTGTCGTAAACTGGTGTTGCCTTGTCCGGAGAAGGCCTGGTGCTAATGAGGGAGATGTAAAATAAAACGGATATGCGACGCAGTTCATCGAAAGGGAGAAAACTTGCGGGCACATTGAAGAGAAAAAGAGGCATAAAAGTATGTACCCAGGCGAACCGGAGACGCCACGCAGAACCAAGTATGGCAAGCTTGTCCTAGCAAAAGACAGCCCCTGCCAATCCCCAGCAATGCGATTTCCCAACATTGAAAGAGAAAAAAATAGAAAACATGCAAAGAAATATATTTGCCAATGGACGCATCAATGTGTCAACTCATCCATGCAAAGGACGAGTGAACTGGCAATGAGCAGCAAAACAAAACAAAGAGAATATGCCCAGGACTTGCTGTTTCAAGCAGCCATCGGTGTACGAAAGCTCTGAATAGAAGTCCTAGACTTGTCGCCCCCGCGACTTATGCGCCTGCTTGCAGCTCCGGGGCGGACCAGCAGCGGAAGACAGCGCATTGTGGAAGGCGAGCCGAACAGCAACATCCTAAGCCACCGGGGGAATGGCCGCAACGGGGGCGGCAGCGGCATTGGTCATGTCGACCTCGTTGTTGATCTCCGGGGGGCCGGCGGCGGCCTTCTGGGGGCAATCGCGGGAGATGTGGCCGGCTTCGCCGCACCGGTAGCAGGTCTTGCCAGCGGTGTTGAGAGGCCCGCCGTTGGGGGCCGTGCAGTCGCGGGAAATATGGCCGAGCTTGCCGCAGGCGTAGCACTTCATGGCCTGAGCCTGGCAGTCACGGGCAAAGTGGTTGGGGCCACCGCACTTGTAGCAGGTAGCAGGGCGAGGGCCGCCGGCGAAGCCGCCACGGCCGCCGAAGTTGCCGGCGTAGCCACCGCGGCCCATGGGGGCACCACGGCCCATGGCAGCGGGGCCAACGGGGTTGGGGCAAGCACGCTGGGGAGATTTAGTCGGATGAAGGTCAAGAAGTTGACGAAGAACATACAGCAAGATGACCAGGCTGGCCACAGTTGTAGCAGCGACCGGAGGTGGCGTTGCCGGTCAGGCGGAGAGTAGGGCAGTCAGCCTGAACGTGACCAAGCCCCTGGCAATGGTAGCACTGTTTGGCCTCGGTGGTGCGTGGAAGAGGGCAGCCGTTCGACTCGTGGCCAGGCTGCTTGCAGTTGTAGCAAAGGCGCTCAGAAGAAGAGCAGACCTCGGCATAGTGGCCGACGTTGCCACACTTGTAGCAAGCACGACGAGAGAGAGAAGACATGATGACTGGAAATACGATTTAGCAAGTGAAGCTGAGGGTATTGTAGAAAGTTGCGCTGCTGTCGTGGTGGGAGTAGTTGTAGGATCCTGCCGTTGTTCCGCGCCACTTGTTCTGCCAGTCACATGCTGCCTCGCCACCACGAGATTATCTGAGGCAATTGCCCAAGACGCGGTCAACGCAGCTGTGGTCTTTAAGACGAAAGACGACTTTGCTAGCAAGTGTTGCTGATGCATGTAATATCGTGTCGCCTCGCAGGCACTTGTCGGCGCGGCGCAACAGTGCGGCTGTGGGGAAAGACCGAGGCAATGGCGGGGAGCGCGGCGGGCATTTTGTCTGTCGCGGAGAATAAGTCGAAAATGATGCTGCGAGGTACAGAGAGACTAGATGCCATCATCTGGAAGCTGTCTTTCATCGAGTCTTTTTTTTGAGTGTTGTGTATAGGGATTGCCGAGGATCCGGGCGCACAAAAAATCGAAAGGGAAATTATGCGCGCGGCGCAAAAGCAAGTGGATGGAATCAAGCATCGCCGCGTGACTTCCGCAATGCGCGCAGAATTGAAGAAAAATTTCTCTTCATTTCTTCTTCTTCGAAATCCCCTTTGCCTTTGTTTCCGGATCGCGTCGCAATGCGTCGGAAGGTTGACGTGGTGGCGGACAGTGACAGACAGCGGGTGCGGGCAGTGCAACGAGGGCGCAAGTGGCAACAAAAAGCAGAAGGCAGGCAGCCAGCGTATAAGAAACGTACCTTGTTTGGAAGAGGGATGTCGGAATAATAAAATGTAGAGATGAAAAGTAGGAACTTGTAACAGCAAATAACCCAACGTCGATAACAACTGTCCTCCTACTATCGGATAGAAACTGGAGTATGAGAGTTTGGAGAATGGGAAAGGGAAAAGAAGGCAAGGGAAGGAGACGGCAGGGGATAGACTTTTTGGGCCGAATGCCAGAGACCAGTGCAGAGGAGGCGTCGCGCGCTTTTGGTGGGAAAATTTTTACCTGCAATTTGTGGAGGCACTAGGTATTGTCACTGCTCTCTACCTGGACATCTGGGTCACTGAGTGGCGGGCAGTCTAAGCAGCCCACCAAAGCCTGACATGCATTTCCCCAGGACTGGTGGCGGGCAGTCAAAGCAGCCCACCAAAGCCTGACATGCATTTCCCCAGGACTGCCTCCAGGAGTTGCAGCCAGCTCCAAATCTATAAACGCTAGCAGCCAAGGATACCCAAGTCGGCATCGCCACCTACCAACCGCAGGTCTTGAATCGTAGGACCTCGCACTAAAATCCAGGCCTGGTCGCAGCTCTCAGTAGCTCCAAGCACCTACCATGCCGCACCAGACGACAACTTCCCAGATCCCTCGGCTGGCCCAGGAAATTTAGCGTCTCCCTGATTTTCGGTGACATGCCCTTCCCTCGACTACCTGCAAGACACTCGCAGCTGCTAGTTGATCACGCTTACCTGGAAGTACCGTGTAAGTATACATCTGCCCACATGCCCCCTCGACGCTCCAACATAGCGACCCTGGCTTCAGCGACG
This sequence comes from Akanthomyces dipterigenus, assembly GCA_030783385.1. Lineage (NCBI taxonomy): Eukaryota > Fungi > Ascomycota > Sordariomycetes > Hypocreales > Cordycipitaceae > Akanthomyces > Akanthomyces dipterigenus. The sequence continues at coordinate 21,033 of JARJRE010000241.1, read as the reverse complement.
CGAGCAACCGAGAGGCGGGGGTGCTGGCAACAGCGTGAACGAATGAATGAATACTGCCAGTACAGCTGTGGCTATATAACGAAGAACGAATTTGCGACATGTTTCACACGCCCTATTCTGTGCCAAGTCCAGTCAACTCCCTCGCCATCTATTGTCGGGATGCCATGTACGTTGTCGTGGATGTCGACGATGTAGGAATGGCATCAACCACGTACGATACGCCATCGTCGGAGGCATACGACGGCGGCCGGCGTCCGCCATTCGCGATGCGCTCATGCCCCGATTCGACATCTGGCACAGGCCCTTTCCCCCTACCCGCCTCATTTCGTTGCCAATATAGTTGGTTTGGGTCCATTCGCTGTCCGTCGTTAGTCTCAACCACAGTTGTCCAAACACAGCAGCGAAGTAGAACGTGTTGTACATACCACACTCTCGCGCCAAAATCCATACGCTGGCGGCGTCAACTTGTTCGTCAAGTCCTCTCTCCCGGCCGCCTCCTCGTCTTGTGCCAGAACCACTCGAATCGGCCGTCGTGGCATCGCGTATCCCGTCTTGAGCATTTCCGCCGAACTCAACCTCGGATGCCCTCTGGGCGCAGCAGTCGGGTTGTCGCCACGGATCACCGCGAGGCACAGCCGGACAACGTGGTAGCAGAAATACAGCGTAGAGATGACGATGATGAGTAAAAGGAGAATCGTCAGTTCGTTGTTAACTTGAATGTGCTGAGTCAGGGATAGCCCCAAGTCTGTCCAAAGCCTCTTGGTTAGCCGAGTGTCAATGTATGGATGGCCCGGGCGTAGAAGCAACTTACAAACCGCGAGCAGCAGTACCACAAACAGGGCCGAAGTAAAGCAATGCATTAGCGCCACGCGCACTCGACCAGATTTGACCCATGGCAAGCAAAATAGAAATCGTTTCTTTCGGTTGCCACGCGCCTCGCCAAAAACTCCTCTTCGCCGGGACCTATGACTGTCTTGCGGCCTTGTTTGCGTTGGAACTTCTTGCCTTTGGCAGTTTACCTCGGGCACGACGGCTAGAGACGGTTCTATAACCGCAGAATTCGAACTTTCGACCGATGCGGTTCTGGATTCTGGTCTTTCAAGTGTTCCGCTCCGCGTCATGCTGCTCTGCGGCGATTTGGGAGCCACCGGTCGATCCCTGCTGCACTGTGCGACAATAGCAGGCTGGCGAGCCATCCCTAATGGTCGTGAGAAGAGCCTCCCCAGTCCTGCAGCCCTTCCTTGGCCTTGTTGTACCCCGTCCTCAATATCCAAAGTCTGCGCGGGCTCATGGCCGACAGAGCCTCGCTCCATGGCGTCGCTCCTCTGCGCATGGGCTCGTTGTATCAGATCCCGTCTGATCCTCTCCATTCCTGCAGAAAACATGGCCATTTGACCTATGGTTTTGCCTCTTCTGCCCGGAATGATTTCTTTGCTGTCGTTCCTGTTCGGCCCGGTTGCTGTCTTGCACGTTTCCCTGTAGAGTGTCGAGCTCAGAAAAGACTCGCCGCCGCAGGTCCGTTCTGGTGAAATAGCTATAACTTTGCGAGTTTCTGAAGCATAAAAAATATGCCAGGAAACAATCTGTTTAATGCGCCAGTTCTCTGCATCTCATGACATGGACATCTATCAGCCAAATGAAGCTTATATCAATGTCTGGCTCGTGGGTCGGCAAGGGAGGCTGCGAACAGTGGAAAACCGGAGTTATTGTAGCCACAGCGGGCTAAAATGGCAATAAACAGGGCAAACACGACAAATAGTGTAATGGCAATAAGGAAGTTTCTGCAATGTCAACGGCGAAATCAGGAGTGAACACAGAAGGAACAGTAAAGTGAAAAACAAGCAGAACTGTTGCAGTGAAGCCGAGCCAAGACAGTAACGAAACAAGTTACTGGCAACATGCTCAGGGCGACGCGACAGTCAACAAGCTCAGGGACCATTAACCGATACAATCGAAACCCTGTCATATGTGCGTAAGCTGCTGACTGGACTGTTGTGTTTGTGTTTTATGCGCGCTTTGCAGCGCCTCAATCTCAATGTGGCGCATCTCCTGTTACGAGTCGTGGTAGAGTGTGTCACGTTTCCGTGATCTGAGACGATCGTGCCCAGCTGAGTGAGCAAGAGCTAACCGAGAGTATGAGAATGGTCGCCGAACACTGCACGAGCTGAAACTCCTCCTCCGGGGAATTATCTACTGGCGGCGGCACAGTGCTTTGACACGGCGCGGGGGCGCACCAAGCCTGCAGGTTGGTTGGGCACGAGCAGTCCGGGGAAGAGGGCATGTTTCAGCATCCTGGTGGCGCTTCCGTATTCATGGCCCATGGGTGGACAGCCCGCCAGTCGTATACAAAAATTGCACATCAAGGGGAAAGGCAGCGTGCAGAGAAAAAAGAGAAAAAGAAAAAAAATGTGTCCCACGCGCGTTCTTGATTGTTACTGACATGTATTTAGTACCCTTGTCAAGGAGGGTCATCGCCACAGGTCTGCTACCCAGTAGTCAATGTCAGTTAGCAGCTCACATGCTCAACTTTGCAACAGAAGCCCAGTTTACAGGTTTGGAATTTTCAACCATTACTTCTTTACTTTCAACAGATATGTACAGTTTTGTTTATTCTGCGGAGATCTGTACCGCAGTCCATATGCGCGTGCACCACAATAGCAGCCGCGATACTCTGGCTTGAGTATAGTTGTGAGATCGAGCAAGCGCGCGTCAAGCGCATGAAGTCGGCCTCCTGGTTCGGTTTCCTCAAGCCTATAGCTGTCAAGAATCAGTAGAAGTGTGATGTCGCCGCAAACACAGGATCGACAGTATCCGCTGATCCCGATGCCGCGAGTCGCTTCTCAAAGCAGCGTCCCTCTCCATCTACGCATGCATGGGCGTCGAGATCGTTTCGTGGTAGCGTCTCTACATGTACTGCGCCTCGAGATCATTTCAGTTCGCCGAGCAGAATTGTGCGATCTGATGATGCGGATAGAACTGCGCATGTGTTAGCAAGTTCTCAACGATAGAGAGAGTTGACATCGACTTACGGACTGGCTCCTTGTTGGGCGAAAATTCCGCGCTGTTGACGGTCCCGCGATGGCCGGGGAGCTTATACAACAGCTTGCCGTTTTCGCTAGACCACACAAGAACAGTGCCGTCTCCAGAAGCAGCCGCGATCTTCTTGCCCTCAGCGTCCCAGCTGGCCCCCAAAAGGTTCTTTTCTGATCCTGACGTCGCGCCGTCCAATGTGCGGATTTGCCGCTCCGTAGGTGCGAAAGGTCGGATGTCCCACGTTCTGACAGTGGAGTCCATGGCATATGATAGCAGAGATTGAGAATCCGGTGACACTTTCAATGATGTAACCGAGTCCGAGTGGCCAGCCATATTGTATACAACCGACTTCTTGCGCAGATCCCATACTCGGATGTCGTTGTCGATTCCTCCCGTGTAGATTTCGTTTCCAGCAGGTGAAATGGAGACTGCCGTGATCGGAAAGTCCGTCTGGATATAGTCGACGGCGTGCTTCGTGCGCGGGTCCCATATGCCAATCGTGCCATCGTCGCTGCCGCTGATGAGCATCTCGTCGCCTCGCCGGGCAATATCTAGCGAGTTTATGACTTCTTCGTGACCGATGTAACGTCGAATTCTTGTACCCGAGGTCAAGTCCCAGCTCGCAAGGTGCGTATCGGCAGAGGCAGAGTACAGAATCTCAGAGTCGCGAGACCACTGTAGATCCAGAACCGCGCTTTTGTGTCCTTTTAATACGCCGTAGTTTTCGCAATCGCCATATGTTCGCCACAGCACTCCTGCAGGTTAGCCCCTCAACAGCTCGAAAGGGGTCCATCGTACATACGTATGCTCTTATCCATTGAGCCAGAAGCAATGAGGTTCCCCGTAGGGTCAAATTTAGCTGTGAATACTTCGCCAGAATGGCCCGTCAGCTGCATTACAGGCGACTGCAGCGCACTTGTTCTCGGAGCCTACAAGGTGTTAGCTTTGACCTGAGCTCTGTGCAATTCTACTTACAGTCTGCACCAGTGCATTGCTGGAGGCATTGAGGCGAGCCAGCGCACCCTCAGAGTTGTTAACATTTTGGCGCTTCACCAGGACTTGCGACGCGCCTGGTTCACCGTCCGCGGGCCGCTTTTCAGCCGACATTCTTTTGAGCAGTTACAAGAGAAAATGATTGCGCAAAGGCGGTGTTGCGATGTGTCTAGGCGTCGATTGCTGAAGCAGGGTGGTTGGGCCTGTCCTAGATTGAAAATTATTGATCGCGCCGTGAGCTACCTGAAAGCTGGGGCGCTCATTGGCTCTCGGCCCGCTGGTCTTCCCAAGCTCGGTTCCTCCCACCGACAAGCTGTCCCGCATTCCATCGTCCTGCGACAACGAGCTCTTGAATACAAAAATTGCGCGGCAACTTGGGGGTCTTCTGGAAGAATCCTCTATTGGTCCTAGTACTGTCGACATCCTTACTCTTTCTCCTGCAGTGCGATAGCTGCGAGTCAGCTGCGAAAGCCAGGGCGAACCGCAAACATGGCCTCCAGCAAAGCCTCCCGTATCGGCGAGGAGTAAGTTTTCATGATGAGATCGAATTTAGGGGCTCTCTTTAACAACCTATAGAATCTGGAAGTACGAGACATAATCGATAGCGAACGTCACAGTGACTGACCAGACCGCAGGACTCGAATCGAAAAAGTCAATGCCGAACTCGTGACCCTTACATACGGCACAGTGGTTGCGCAATTATGCAAAGACTTTGATAGCGACTATGCAGAAGTAAATAAGCAACTGGATAAGATGGGGTACAATATTGGCTTGCGACTGATCGAGGACTACCTTGCCAAATCGAATACTATGAAGCGCTGCGCCAACTTCCGCGAGACGGCAGACATGATCTCTCGGGTATGATGCACCCTGGCTCTATTTTGAAAGCAGCTTACTGACATATCTAGATTGGCTTCAAAATCTTTCTGAATGTTACGCCGCAAGTAACAAATTGGACGACAGATAATAAACAATTTTCACTTGTTTTCGACGAAAACCCTTTTGCCGATTTCGTCGAACTACCCGATGATGGCCGCGCCCAAGACGAGCTATGGTATTCCAATATTCTTTGCGGCGTTTTGAGGGGTGCGCTAGAAATGGTGCAGATGCAAGTCGAAGCACACTTTATCAGCGATGTTTTACGAGGCAACGACACAACCGAAATGAGGGTGTCGCTAATACGCTACATTGATGATGAGCTACCGCCAGAGGACGATTAGAGGGGTTTGCACAGGAGGCCAAGTACATGAACAAAGCGACCGGTCGGCCGAGATAGCCAGCGGACCAAGCATCGTTTTTCCGCGCATGTGTCCATGGAGGCACATCCGGAGTACGAAAGTCGATTTTCTTACTTGAGTTGTCTGTCGACTCAAAGTGCAGTGTCTGGTGCAGATTCTGGTGTAGTTTCTGGTGCAGATTCTGGGCCAAGAGCCCATTCCGAGAGGGCACTATTGACGGGCTTACGCATGGAGCGAAGATCAATCTAGTTCATGTAATACAGAAGCATCCGCCGTGGAAAGGATTCCACAGTAACAGGATGCTACTCCGTGGCCAATTGACTCTGCAGAATGGTCCTTGCCTCTTGAATCTGCACATTGATCAACTTCTGGCAGTACCCGCGCTGAAACTTCAACATGACGGACACATATATGCTTTTCAGACAAGGAACATAAAATCGATACCGTTTCTTTGGTTCATAGAGCCAACTAAATTGCAATATGAGAATAGCCCGCAGGTTCCCGTAGCCTCCGCTGGTAAATTGTATCGAGATGTCACGTTCGCGCGTTGTCTAACGTGGTGGAAATGCGTGCGACCTCGGATGATGTACAACGGAGAGGGGGAGGAAGACTGACAAGTACAAAATTCAGTGTTGGAGAGAAACAAAAATATTACTCAGTCATGATAAACACATTAGAGCCACTGCTTCGTAACAAAAAGCTTCCTCCCGTCTTTTTACACCAATATTTAATGCCGGCCTGCGAGCCAGCAAACCAGCCAGTGAGTGAGCAACAAGCCTGGTGTACTTCTCTTGCTGCCTTAGGCAGAGATTAGCGTCGAGCGGTCTCAAAAATTCGCCGTCCGTGCCCAGAGGTACGCCGTACGTCCCACAAAATCACCTGGGTTGGACCAATAATTTTTGCTCGGGGCCAGCACGGCTCACACTGTGCCACACTGTGGATCGCGCTGTTGTCTAGTTGGCCAGTGTTGGCTCTGTAGCGCTGACCGTGTGGCCATGGTACTACAGTGTGCCCTCCTGTCATGACTGGTGACAAGAAAAAACGTGCGCTGTCCTCCGTTCTCTTATTCCCTGCGGCGTCTACAGCCCCAGCTGGAAAAACCTGCACAGTGCGAATCATTCGAGGCCTGCCGACCGCGTCTGCCTCTTCCAGCAGCACAGGCAATCTAAGCCAGGCCCATATCCACGAAGGCGACCACCTCAAGTCTCCACGGTCCAAGAAACGCTTGGTACCCCATCTCCGCTGCTCGCAGCAAGACCACTACCTTCAACCGCCACGTCGCGTGGAACCGACCATCCATCGCCTTTAATAGTCGAGCCTCGCATCACCGATTCGCTGCTGGTAGTCGACCTCTGCTCGCGCCCAAGGGAACTGCACCCGCCTCTTCCCGCGCCTCCAAAGTCTCAGGCACGCTGTACTAGTGTTGCCCAGCCCCCAGCAAGCCCTCGAACTTTGATCTTCATACAACTTTTGCCTCGACGCCGACGACTTTTCTTGATCCGCATCAAGTAGCATCGATATCTTTCCCACTTGCATACCGCTGGCATTGCTCCTGCTGTCGGTCTTATTTTCTATCTTTGCTCGCGCTGCCTTCTCCCGCCTCGCGCGCCATCGAGATCAATCACTTTCCGCCTCCACGAGTTGCGGTCGCATAATATTCTCCTCCTACGGTTTGGTACATCCGAACCAACCCTCCGTCCATCCCCGGAAAAGGCCACATTCGGCCAGCCTCTTCAGTGCTGTACCGTAGTGGCAAGTCCCGGCGGCTGATTCGGGTTTTTTCCTTTCTTTCTCGATACCCTTGCCGGCGACCTCGATCCTCGTCGACAGTGCTTCCCACTTCATATCTCATGGCTATGAATCCCAACGCCGCCATGGCCAACATGAACCCGATGGGCGGACCAGTCGGGAGCGCACCTATGCCCATGATGAACAACGGCATTGTCAACCCACAAGCCGCCGCCGCTGGCCCCAGACAGCAGCTCAACGACAATCAGCGTGGCGTGCTAAACACGTACATTTACGACTACTTCCTACGATACGGCATGTTCGACTGCGCACGTTCTCTTCTCGCCAGCGATGAGCAAGTCAACGTCAAGGATGGCAAGAACGGCAACGCTGTGAACGGTGCCGGCGACGATACCATGGATACTGATTCCAAGGATGATATGGATTCTAAAACTCCCGAAGACCTGCCCGCCCCCAAACTTCCTATGCCTGCATCCGACACTTCCTTTCTCTACGAATGGTTTTGCCTGTTCTGGGATATTTTTAATGCGCAGCGCCAAAAGGGCAACAGCAACGGGACTATCCAGCAATACGTCATGCACACTCAGGTATGCTCTTCTATGTGCTTTGGCCCCCAAAACAAAGGACATACATCACTCACTCTAAAGCAGGAAATGCTCCGGCTTCGTCCCGAGATGCAGCAAGCCTACCAAGCACAGATGGCCCGCGGCATGCAAGGCGGCATGGCCGGCATGAAGCAGGGCAATCTGGCACGCACTGCAATGGCTAATAACCAGCAGAAGTAAGTTGCCCGTGGCAGGTTCATGACGAATCATTGCTCATTAACTATAGTCCGCAAATGATGCTTGCCAAGCAGAACCCTATGCAGCGAGATCCGTCTCAGATGAACGCGAATCAGGATCGACCATCATCTCCTGCTGCTGGCGGCGATAACGCACCCTCGCCTTCCGCCAAGCGTCAACGCACTGACGGTGGTATGTCTTATTGTCTCGACTTAAAAAACGCCGCTTACCAGCCAGGCCCCGGAATGAACCCCCAACAAATGATCAACGTAAATGGAGCTCAATCGGCACACCAGCTTCTCACGGCCAGCGGCATCAACCCCAACTCTCTCACGCAACAGCAGCTTAGCGCGCTTGCCAACACGCCCCCCCATGCTCAGCAAAAATCGATTGCTACCTACATGGCGAACATGCAGTCGCATCACGGCAAGCAACTCGGAACCCAGCCAGGCATGCCGAATGTGCCCGGCCCCCAAAACCAAGGCTCTCCTATGGTCCAGCATGCACCAGATGGAACTACGTTGAATAACTTCTACAATGCGCCGGAAATTGGCGGCAGTATGCGTCCTGGCCCACCCGGTGCCGCTGCTGCGCAAGGTACTGGTAGCAACCATGCTCTTCAGGACTATCAAATGCAACTCATGCTTCTAGAACAACAAAACAAAAAGAGGCTCATGATGGCTCGCCAGGAGCAGGATAACATGGGTGGCCCAATGCCGCGCGAAGGCCCTCCTGGCCCCGGACCCAACGGACAATTTCCCGATACGTCGCCACAGGCCATGCGAAGTGGCACCTCGCCAAATCCTAGTGAGCAGATGAAGCGAGGCACTCCTCAAATGAACAATTCTGGAATTCCGTCGCCCGTTCCGGAAGGTGGCCAGTCGAGAGACTCGCCTAATACAATGAATTTTATGAGCAACCAGATTGACCCGAGCATGGCACCGCACTTCTTCAAAGGCGTGGACCCCAGCATGGCTGGTGCTCAAGCTCAAATGAATGGCATGCGTCCGCCAAGCTCGCACCCCGGCCAGCCCTTCACTCCGCAGCAGATGATGGCAGCCAGGGCTCAAGGTCAAGGCAACCCGCAGCTATGGCAGCCTGGTCCCAACGGACAGATGATGGGTCAGGGGATGGCTCAGAACCCTCAGGCTCAGGGCACTCCTCAACAACGCGCGATGCCACCCCCGTCTGCTCCAGTTGGACCCGGCGCCAACGCCAATAGCAGGACAACGGCCTCTCCGCAACAGTCGGCAGCCGCGCCACCAACACCGAACCAAGGCACCAAGAACGCCCCCAAGAAGAAGGAGAGCAAGGCCACTAAAGACAAGGTAGAAGTCTCTGCCCGATACCATGCTTCCCATCAAACTAACAATACCCAGCGCGCTGCTGCTCAAAAGAACAAGGCTGCTGCTGCCAATGCTGCAGGCGCCACTCCTGCTGCAGATGGTGCTGGCGATGGCGATTCCGCCGCACCCGCCACGCCCATGACGCCGTCCTTCAACAAGGCTGCGTCTAATGCGCAGGGCAATGCTGCCCCGGCCACAACAGCGCCAACGGCCAGCGCCCCAGCGGCCGCCGCTACCGCGCAAAACCAAGGCGATCTCGGCCAGAACGGTCTGGGTGCCGACAACTACAGCATGGTAAGAATGACTTTGATGAATCCCGTTGGTGTAGCTACTGATATGGTGCAGGTTGACTTTCCTGGCATGGAGTTTGCCAACCCTCTCAACACGGGTGATGTCCTAAACGATTTTGACTTTGATTCGTTCCTGCACGACAACGACGGCAACACGGAAGCGTTTGACTTCAATGGCACATTTCCTGGAATGGAAGGTAATGAGATTGGTGCAGAATGATGAGATGAGACGACCCAGGCCGAGTGTTCGCTCCGGGCTCTCGGTCACGAATTCCCCGTGTTTTTTCCCGAGATATCCATCTCTTTGCGATTCTGCCTGTTTCCATTACTTTTGGGTCAGACTTAATAGGGCATCATGTTTTCAAAACGGCGTTTCTATGGATCTACATCATGGTCATGCGGCGACTGGGTCTGGCGGGATTTCCTTGTGCAAGTGTCCGCGTAACGAAGACTCAAGCTGGTACAAGAGTTGTTGGTATTTATTTTTGTGGTCTACTTTGTATTTTTCTTCTTCCCTTTATTTTCCTTGCTATTCTTGCGACTTTTCCCTTTTTCTTCAACCTCTGTCAGTCTTGTATTTCGTTGTTGCAGTTTTGACAACCGACAATTGATATATTTGATGGAGCACGCTCATCTACTTGTGAGAAAAAAACGAAACTGAGATGTTGTGGTGTATTCGTTTCTTGGACTACTTAAGTTGATTTGTGCTGCTTGCCGCTTCGAGAACTCGTATATCCGATACCCGTCCCCGGCGGTTCATGGTGCTTCCGTCACGCAGATCCTAGCGCGCCATCCCCTAGTCTATTGCCCAGCTGGACAATGGTCTTTTCATAAACGCGAGCGGCGTCGAGGTGGATGCGGTCTTGATAAGGGTCCCAAGCCTCCCTGTCCTTATGATTGGCCGTCTTTGCTCTTGTTTCAAGGCCAAGCTCATCATCATCGTCGTCGTCGTCATCTTCATCTTCCTCGTCGTCGTCATCCTCCTCGCCTGTGTCGTTGCTCATAATCTCGACCATGAGGACTCGCGTTGTCTCGACGAGACTGCGGCAGCGGACCATGTCTGTCGTGGTCATTCCGCCGCGCAAGCCATTCTCGAAACCCGGAAGAGCTTCCTGCGTCTCAACATCCTGCCCGCATAGTAGGCTGGCAAAACAGTGGTCCATTTTATCGAGAAGATGAAACGTAGGCTTTGGCGCGGCAGGAAACGAGCGCACGTATTGGGTAAAGTCGCCGCCTATTTTTAGCAGAAACGGTATTTGCAAGAAGGCTAGGGCTGTCAACGCCGATCGCTGCTGCTTTGCTGGACTGTGTTACTTACGAGTGCCGGAGCGCCACAGCATGTCGACTACTTCCTCGAGCTGCTTTGCAACCTCGGTGAAGCTCGTGAAGCCGGCCACGCCATCATCGGGGTCCGAGCCGCTAAACTTCTTCACGTAGCGGCGCGATATATTTAATAGTGTTTCTTCGACGTAGCGCCGTACAATGTCTTCTTTGCTGCCGCCGGGGTTTAGCGCTCTTTGCCTGGGATGTGGTAGCGAGGTCGCGCCTCGCGATGACGCTGTCGAGGGTGTGGGTGAGAGCAGGCCAGTAGGTGCAATGAAGCCCCCAGGCCGGGGCGCAGATTCGCCTTCCATCAGTATGAGATTACTATGGATAAAGTCGAGTCTTTGAATTATATGGAGCTAGACTTGGCGAGCATCTGACCCAGGCATCGTTTGATGAATTGGAGATGTTGTCGTGTTAGTGATGCCCATTAGCGCAGCGAGAGTGAGCGGCCGAGCGGCTCCAATGAGGGCGCCACAAATCACCCTTTTATATGTGGAGCTGGTGACGGCAAACTTGGGCGCATCAATTTTTGATCGCTTCGACCTCTCCATTTCCAATCCAGCATCAGTCGCATTCATTACTACCGCTTCAAGTCACACAATCGCAAAAGACCCTTTACAATGGCCCCTCAGAGAGTTCTTGTCGAGAAGCAGGGCCGCCGCGCCGCTGCCCCCAAGGGCTACATTGCCTCGACCTACGATACCCTGACGTCCCCCGAGAATGCCTCCGTCGTCCGCAGTATTGCCGTCTTTGGCGTAAGTCGTTGGTCTGATGGTCACGTCTGCGCCCTGAGTGGATGAAGACACATTTAATTACTATGCCGTGCGCAGAGCGCTTTGCTGACAATGAGTAGGCCGCTATCGCTTTCCTCTCGAGCCCTTTCAGCGAATTTCTTCTGCCTCCGTAGGCCGTCCCTATTATCCATTCCCTTGGCTATCATTAACAAGCGTTGCGGTGCAGGCAGTAGAAAATCCACATGACGCTTACGACTACGGAAACACAAACTCGGTCGGCCCAGGGTTGTCGAACGAACCACGAAACGATGGGAAAACCATATTTTGCCGATTTGGGCTGATCAGCGCATCGCCGCCGCTTTAGACCAAGCACTGTACGACTAGACACAAAAAAAATCGAACGTTGTATAATATTTCTCGCCTGTATCAGGTTTTTTGGGTGGAGTCCGGGATCGAGGGCATCATGGATATCAGCTGCATGAAAGATCCTACAGATGTGAATAGATACACTGTACTTGCAAGATCCGAAAAATGTGCATGTCAGGCCTACAGTCAAATGGCTCCATTGGAATCGGGCGGTCAGTATCACTGGTCACAGACCACCGCAGTCTGGCAGGGGCGCTTGCAAGCTTCTGCAGCTCTTGCCCTCCCTTGCGTGATGTCAAAACAGGTCCGACAACTGGGCCACTACAACAACACACCTTACCTACACCTTTGCTCGCTTATTAAATCGTTTATTTGCTTATACGTCTTCCTATTGCTTAGAGGTCTGCCTATCGAATTCCATCCCAGCAACCACATTGTCGGTTTCATCAGCATCATCTAACGACACAACGCCATCAAATGCGTGTTTCGCAGCATGGCCTCGCTAGCAACAAGCGGCAATCCTCGCCACCCCGGTGCGCTGATGGCCATCAGTAACGCTGCCAGCACGATTCCCGGAAGAGGCTTGGCGCACCTCGTTTCGAAATTTGAGACGCTTGACAAGAGCGGGAGGCCCAGCTTTCCGCATCAGGTTGTGGCCTTGCCGGCCAGCCAGACCATGTCATCTTTAAGCTCGTTCCAAGACCATCGGCATCACTTTGAAAAAGGGCACGGCAAGAATGATAGTAGGCTCGACCACTCGACTGCCTCGTCACCTGTGGTAGCTGCTGCCGCTGCGCTGGGACGTACCAGTATCTCAGCAACAAAGCCGGCCGTCGCGCAGCCAGACCAGACGAGTTCCAAAGACCCCATTTCAGCAAAAGTGGCAGAGAAGAGGAAGATTTTTGAGACTGATGGATCATCTTCAAAAGAGAAGCAAGGTGCGATCGTCATTTGAGCCCACTGTCCGTGTGTACTAACATTGGAACGCAAGGGTCACATCTTTCTAACGCGAAAGAGCCTAATACGACTATTTTCTCGCAGCCAGAGAAGCCAGACAAGAAGTTGTCCAATTCCCAGTCTTGTGGGCATATATATGTGGCACCAAAGACAGGTGCGTACCGATACCAAGAACGGGAAGCACGGCTGACAAACAGCAATCCAGCTCCAAGTAGTCCTACAAAATCAACGCTTAATGTTTCTGCACTGCAGAATTCCGTCCCGCGCAATCGAGAAAAATCAAAGAACCCTTCTATGCATTCTGTCCCAGCTACCAGCTTTGTGTTGAGGGTACATCGTCAAGGAGATGCCCCCTGCCGCGTGCGAGAGGATGACCAATGGCGGTTACCGGAAGTCGATGTACCTAAGCAATCAACTTGGCGTGTAACCCACGTTTCATCAACGGGATCTCCGGCCAAGTCACCTTCAAAGCTAGTCAAAAGGACGGTCGCAACTGTGTGCCGAGATGCATCTCCTTCTCCCGCCTCTACACCTAAAAGGGCCAGAGAGCCTGTGGCTCCGCCAAGTACGCCAAGTCCTGCACATGCGGACGAAAAGCGACACTCGACAAGCTGCATTACATCAAACACACCAAACATATCGGGGGAGTCGGTCGACTCTATAGTAGTCGCGAAGAGAGGCCAATCCATCCCACAGCTGAGGAAGGGCTGGTCGCCGCAACGCATTGTTACGCCACAAAAGCCAATAGTGCCGGGAAATGGATGTCCAACAGAGCATACCGAGGGTCATGGTACATTTGTGAAACCTAAAAATCCCGAAAACTTTCGAGACGCACTTGGTTTTTTCGAGGCCATGAGCCAAAAGAAGCCACCCAAGTTGAGCAGTTGGCATCAGAAAGGGAAACGGCCCCCAGAAGATGCACGCTCACCATCGAAACCGCCTAGCAAGAGAGAGAAGCTGAAGGGATCTTTGCGGCGGATCTCTTCGTCCTGGCGATTCAGGCGACCACCAATTGTGGGAGAAGCGGAAACACCAGAGTATCCCGTCATGTGGAAACTTGGCTCTATCGACTCTGCCCCACGCCAAAGACTGCACGCAGAGTGGTGCGAGGTATCTTCCGATCACAGACAGCCACTAAGAGCTTCACAGGCGGGCGAAATTAGCCTGTTTGATCCCTATTTGTCTGGTCACGCGAAAGCGCTTCTAGGTGGGGAGCACACGCATGGCCACATGGACATTCTTTTGCAGCAATCATCTTTGCACGGACATAGCCATGGCGCTGTTGAATCAGATCATGGTGCAAGTGATGTGGCTGCAGATTTTTCGTGTTCGCCCGTACATGATTGTCCCCAAACCCTGAAGCCTCCAAGACGCTCGCCACGACGTTGGTTCTCACGCAGCTCGGGGACGCTAGTATCACAGGCGCACTGCCGACTAGAGCAGCCTAGGCCCGTATATGGTGTCGAAATGAAGAGACTGATGAGCCTATGCAAGCTTCAAGGAAGTGTCAAGAGGCGCGGGCATACCGAGTAGAGTTTTGGCTGCAGGCATCCACCTGAGCCTGATATGAGTAACGAAAGACTGAGTATTATTTGGGAAGAGGAGGCGGTATGAGAGTTTGAGCTTGATATTGTTTCCTGTAGAATCCTGGCAATGAAATCCAACTGAATGTTTGTCATTATTCATGCTAATTATATTATGCTAATCGTGTCATTGCCGCGGCATTTGCGAGCAATAACTAGGACAATGTGGCCAAATGCGATCCAATCCATTAAGCAGTGCGCGATGAAGCAACCATGTCGTCCAATATGAACATGGAAGAGTTATACAAAGTCATCTCTTTGCATTCTCCTTTGCTGCTGTGCGCCTTGCGAAAGCTCCGAGGACTCACGACAGGCATCGATTCTGCTAAGCTCGAGGTCGATTGGGTCCATGCGCTCCGGACGGTCCATGAGCGACACTTGCGGCCTGGAGCCGGCAGAGATTTGGGGCGTGACTGTTGTGCCGTTGCTTGAAAAAGTCACACTGCCGGGTTTTGTGTGGTTTGCGTGGTGCGAGGCGGCGGCACCAAAGGCGCTACGCGTCTGCGTCTGCGTCTGCTGCTTGCGAAACTTTTCGCCGGCCAGGTAACTCTGGGAGCCCTGGCTGGAGATGCGCTGGGCGGTGAGGGTGCCGAGCGGGAGGATGATGATGACGGAGGTGAGGGTGAGGGAGCCCGACTCAAAGTTGGTAAACTTGGCCCACTCCAGGCCAGCAAAGATGGCTGGGAGGATGTTAGCGATGTGTTATACTCGTATGGTGCCGTCTCTCTTTTTTTTTTTTTTTTTTTTTTTTACTTCACTTACACGGGATAATCATGAGAAAGCCATTGGTCATGATGAGGACCTCCATGGGGTTGACGAGGGTGCTGGAGGGGAGGATGCCGCGGTTGGCGACGAGGTGGCTGACGAGCTTGACGTTGAAGACGGCGCAGAACCAAAAGATGGAGATGGCGCCCATGACGAGGGTCCAGTGGATGCCCCAGAAGAAGAACTCGGGCGGGGTGGCCGTGACGATGGCGCGGTTCTGGACAATGGTGAAGGCGAGGCGCGTGCCGACGGTGAGGAGGACGACGACGGCCGAGAGCGCGCAGGCGACGTACTTTGCGACGCGCGGCCAAAAGGCGACCATGGTCCAGGCCTGGTTCATGAGGGCGGCCTGGATGACGACGACGAGCGGGAGGGCGAGCGTGTTGGCGGCGAGGCTGACGTTGTAGTAGTAGTGCGGGATCTGGGAAAAGTCGGCGCCCCAGACCTGGTAGAAGTGGCTGAACGGCGCGACGTAGTAGTTGAAGAGGAGCCCCGTGCGGACGACGCAGATCAAGAGGCCGGCGACGTGGAGGAGGGCGGCGGCGCGGAGGAGCTTGGACGCGGGCGTGAGGACGAGGACGACGAGGAGCATGACGATGCAGGCGCCGAGCTGGGCGCCGTAGTTCATGGTGACGCTGATGGTCTCGTCGTAAAAGGCGTTGAGGAGCGGCATGGGGACCGAGGTGGTGGTGGCGTGGTCGGCGAGGAAAAAGGTGACGTTGCCGGCGAAGCGGTCGAAGGACGGGTCGGGCGTGATGGAGGGGGGCGGGCCGTTCATGGTGGCTTGGGGGGCGATGACGCGATCAAGATGCTGAGGAGGATAGATATATGGGAGTTGTTGGACTCTTTGGAGTGTTCTTTGCGGGGAGGAGAAGCAGACCGGCTGCTGAAGCTGCGTATAAGCCGTTGAGGTGATGGGGATGTATGTCGTGATGGGAAGAGGCTCTGTGAGAGCAACGAGGAGAGACGAAGCAATCACATTCAGAGACGAGAACAAAGTTTCAAGAATGAAGAAGTGATATCTTTTCTCAACAAGAAAAGAGAAAAGAGCGTGGCCCGTCCATTTTGCTATATACTCCAGCCGATCCCATGGACCCAAGGCAAGCAACACGCACACGGCTGGCCGAGACATTGCCGCTTCAAAAAAGAACAATGGGTAGCACGCCAAAAAGTCACATTCAGCATCACCCGCCTCCTCGTCCAAAAGTGAGAAGAGAGGCGAGGAAATCAAAAGCTTCCGTGAGTCAAATCTCCAAAAGAGGTTAAACACGTCGGGAGCAGTCGCCAGTATAAGTCGTCGTTGGTGGTGTGGAGCTTGGAGGCAACGCAGGTGAGACAGGTTCTTGGTATTGTTCCTGTGGGGGCGCCCACCACACCCCCGGGAGAGCAGCATGACAGGGCTTAGTATTGTTCTTGTCCAGCTTTGCACCATAATCGAATGCCCTGCTGGATGCGGCCGTCCGATCCTGCCTCTCCTGGGCTAGACAGAGACGGGATTTGGGGGCACTTTTGGCAAGCCGAGATGTGGCAGTGGGACATGCCGTCTCGGCACGACGATGCCCGTTTTCTTTCTGCTGGATAACGTTTTTGTCTTGGCGCAACGCCATGAACTAAAAAAAAAAGAATGAAAACGGCCTGCTTGTTCCGGGAGCTTTTCGTGGGACTTGTCAGATCTTGCGCGGGCAGCTCGTTTGGGGGGGAGACGCTGTGTAGAGTTGCTAGAATGGTTGTGATGTTGCTGCAGGCCAGACTTCAGACCAGACGGGTGTCAGGCATCAGGCCTACAGTAGCGCAACGCCTGAGATGCTCTCAAAGTCGATGCTCTACTGCACTTCAATACCGGCCATCTCTGCCAGCAGTTCCACCATCTCGTTGCCTAAAATGATCAGCGATTCGTGCACCATCCACACGATGCTCATGTGGGTTTCTTCACGGCCACACTTGGCCCGTTCCCACTGCACCCCATCACTTTGCTCAATATCCATTATTCTTGGCCGCTTTCGATTGAATTGGTATATGCACTCGCCACTACATCAAGTCAAGCCCTTGTTCATTGGACAACACCCCCGTGGCGTCCTGCACGCTTAGTATTGTCCCCCCGGACCCAGCCCCATGCCCATGCCCTGCGCAATTTTGCGCGCCAGCGCCTTCTTGAGGTACCACTGGCGGGCCAACGATCTCGTCGTCTTGGCAAACACCGCCGCCGGCATCTTGCCCCGTTCCACGGCCCTCCCCAGCATGAAGATGGCGTCCCCCAGCGCGCGCTCCTCCGCCACCAGGCTGTACAGCTGGTTCGACACCACCGTCGGCGCCACCAGCAGCTCGTCAATGTCCGGCCTGGCGTGGCTGGCCGAGCCCTCAATCACCCCGTCGGCCCTGTGCAGCGCCTCGTGCAGGATGTTGCTGTTGGACGACAACACGCTCGACAGCTGCGCGAGCTGGCCCAGCTCCGACTGCACCCCGCCCATCGCCTGCTCCATCGCCGCCCGCTGTGCCTGCAGGCCCGCCATGGACGACTCGTTTTGCTGACGACTCTGCTGCCGCATGTACGCCATTGTTTGCGCCAGCTGCCGTAGCAGCTGGTCCTTTTCCGGGTTGGGCGGAATGGGCGGCGCCTTGACCGTCGACGGCGGAAGAATGTCAACCGTTAGCGGGTCGTCCAACAGGAGATCTCGCGGCGGTGGCTGAGCTCGGGCTGGATTTTGTGCAGGGGGGAGAGCATGTGTTTGATCATGGTGCATTTGGCCCGATGATCCTGGCGGTGGCTGTTGCTGCCAGTTGCCTTGACTGTACGTCGGCAACGCAGAGCTAGCATTGGGATTCCCTTGGTGTGAAGCGGTGTACTGCGAGGGACATACCGGAGGGCTCGCGGCACTTGCTCCGGGACTAGGCCCCCCTTGTGTACTTCTCAGCTCCGGCTGGTGTGCTTGAGGTGGTAAAGGAGGCGCAGAATCATATCGTGAGGGCTGTCGCTGCGCTATTGGGGGAGATGCTGCAGGTAGCGGAGGTAGTGGAGGACCAGAAGACGACCTGGAGTCTTGCGGGGATTTCGGTGGAATGGGTGGTCGTGCCTGGTTTGAATGTGACACCGGCACAGGTCGCCCTGCCATCTCAACGGGCAGAGGAGGGACAGGTGGTGGTGTTTCGTGTGGTCGTTGCGGAGGCGCGGCTGGTCTTTGCTGCCGCGCAACCACCGGCGGTTCCTTTGCAAATACGTCGGCAAGTATCGTGAGAAAGTCTTGCAACGTCGATTTCTGTTTCAACATTTAGCCATCGCGCTGCCAATCTCCCGGCCTCCACAACACATACATCCCAAAACTGCTGCCAACCCACCAGGTACGGGTGGTAGACTTGGCCCTGCTGGTCGACATGCTGCCCAGGCCGTATGACCATGGACTCGGTCGGCGTCACGTATATGATCGGTGGTTCTCGAGGGTATCTGTGCGGAATCCATATCGAGAGCGGGAATCGGTACGTGTTGCCGCGAAAGTTGACGGGGAGCGTGCCGGAGAGGTGCACCAACAGCGCGCTGGCGCCATCAGGCGAAGCTGATCAGTCAGATTTTGTGACTCTGCATCAAAGGCCAAAACTGATTCACATACTATATACATCGGTGCGCGGCGACAGGGTCGGGTAGCTGCTGAGCACGCGAGCGATGCCGTCGTAGCAGCGATTGACGTCGTGGTATTCCTGGCCAGGTTAGCGGGCGGCGCGACAGAAATAGCGCAGGGGCCGTCGCCTTACGCTGGTCAAGACGCTGTAGAGCCAGTTGAGAACGTGCTGCTGGACCGTCATTGTCGCCGTTCAAGGTTGTTGGCCGAGGGCCAGTCGCATGCGTGCGGCATTGCGCAAGTCAAGAGGGGTGGCTTCACGTTGAGACGACATGGCTTAGCTCCACCCGAGCTCGAGCTTGGCATGCCATGACGCTACCGCCAACACAGCTGCCTGTACATCAACGGCACGAACTGAAAGGTAAATGGCAGTGAAAAATGGGAGTAGAAAAAAGGTGCCCTTATAATATTGTTATTTAAAAAGTATTGTACGAGAATATTATCACAATACTCTATAATCTGCAGCCTCCCGAACTAGCTAAGCCATGCTAACCTACTTATTCTAGTGTGATTGCTGCACCATACTCCAGCTTCCCGAAATTGGGAATGCCGACAGTTCATTTATTCGAACGGCGGCGTCTCCTCCATTCCGCGGAACCATGGGTCGAGTAGAATGTCGGCGGGCGAGGGTCGTTTCGCAGGATCATATTGCAGAATCCACTTGATGAGTTTCTTGACACGGCGACCTTCCTCCTCATCGATTTCAGGCTGCGCCTGGTCGAACAGTTCTTCCATTGACGTCTGATGCATCATGAACGGTTCTCCGCCGTCTGGGACCCCCCCAAGCTGGCAGTTAAAGTGCCGCCTGTCTGGAGTAAAGTATCGCCAAGACGATTTCCAACATTTGAAGAGTCCATCAGGAAGAGCACCAAGCCGGGCAGTCAAAGAGAGCAGATGGTCGTCGTCTTCGTATTCAGACCATGGTATACAGAAGAGAGGCTGTCCGGTGAGGAGCTCAAAGACAAGGCAGCCAAAACTCCAAACATCGAGAGATCTACACACTTCACCAGTAAGTACCAATTCGGGTGAGCGTAGTCCGAGCGGAACTACAGGGTTTGTCGCTGGGTCCTCCAAAAAAATACGCTGTCAAAGTTGACCAAAGCCTTCAGTTCATTTGCGCTCATTTGCAGTCCGCAGTAGAAGTACGTACCGCCACCCATGTCGGACAACTTGATCTTGAAGCCTGCGTCATAGCAGGTAAACGATACCTGCGGCTGCGCAATGCAGAGAAACCGCGGCGCCCAAGCATCCCGTTTACCATCTAGCCTTTGTACCGGGGGCGAGATTGATCTTGCTTGTACGTCCTCATCCTGCCGTAGTTCATCTTCTGGCACTGCGTCGAGATTTCTCAGAGAAAAGAGCATATTTCCCGGCTGAAAATCGCCATGAGCGACACCATTCGAATGGAGAAACGCCAGCGCCTGCAAGGACTGCTTCAGAATGGCCTTTGCCATTTCAGGCGGGTACCGGACTTTCATGTCCCGCCGACGAGGCTTGAACTGCGGTAGCTCTTCGACCATAGCACTCACACTCGCGTCCATCGGCTCGAGGACCAAGCACTTGTGGGTTCCATTAGGGCCGCGGTGTTGGAACTCTCCAAGCAGCTGTGTGACGTGGCGTTGCGCCTCTGCTGGTGCAGCACCTGCAATGTGTCGCAAGATCTGTGCTTCGTTTGCCTGTCCTGAGGCTTCTGCGACCAGAATTTTAAGCGCGACGTATTTTTTCTTCCCTGAAGCAAATCAAATAACCACGTCCTGAAGCATTGCCTGTACAACAAGACTTACCACTGGTCACATGCCAGCCGGACCGTCGAATACGAGCCTTCACCAAGCTTGCGGATGACCTTGTACTGGCCGTTATTGAAGAGATCGCCGGGCAAGACTGGATGGTAGCCACCGGGACGATAATCCTCAATCCACTCGCACGGCGACGTTATGGTCTTGAATCTCAACTCCTTGTCAAGTACAGGTCTAGAGGGCGGAGTTGGGGCGGGGGAAGCGCTCATGATGGCAGATGAAATGCGGTACTGCGAATGTAGACTGCAAAGCCTGGAGGAGGGCTGTATGAGCGATAGACAGCGTGCCGTCCAAGCACAAACGTACATTTATTAATTCAGGTTCTATAGTTGCGGCTCGTTTTTATGATTACAGTGACGAGCAACTAGGATTTAAAGTAAACTTAAGTATAATATAATTGATTTTGAGACTATACTTATTAAGTAGTCTTCTTAGAAAGGACTTATCTTTATTGAATAATAAAT
>JARJRE010000240.1:0-25189 GCA_030783385.1 Akanthomyces dipterigenus | reverse complement strand
CGCCTCCCTTGATCCGCCACACAGAGAGTCCAAGCATGAGGCTCTTCCAGTGAAAGGTTGGACTGCTTATGCAGTCTACAATCCGCTGCGGCCGAGTCAACACCAACCTCAGTAGAGGGGATCGAACAGCGGCATACCTGAAGGAAATCCATAGCGCGGACGTCGCTGTGGTTCAATATGAAAGCAGACGGACGAGAGAGCGCATACGGCGTTCAAGTAAGGTAAGCCATCCAACCCGGGACGCGTCAGCGAGGACACTGTAGCGGGCGACTACAAAGCACCGTTGCAATCATAACCCTTTTCTGGCGGAAGTATGCACTTGCAGGCTTTCCACAATATTTGCTGCCGATACATGTGGAAATTCGCCATCTATCGCTTAACCCAGGCATAGCCCAGAACCGTGACTTACAACAATGCAGGCCTACCATATTACTGAGCGGTAGCAATACTTGCACTTCCGGAAGAATTGTGCTCTAGATTCGTTATTTGCTTGCTTATTATTCGACGCCCAAGAACATTGTCGATGCAAGAGGGGGCGTGTATTACAATTTCCCTCACTGTGATCTCCTAATGCTAATCAGTGCAGTGGAATATCTTTCGTAGTATAGCCTCATCTGATCCAGCTGCGAAGCGCGACCCAGGAGTACGCGTCCTGATACACTCGATGAGCCTTCGATAGCGCTGAACCTCAATCGGTCCGAGCTTCTCGGAATACTTGTATTCAAGGGGAGCGACGATATTCAGTTCTCGATCCTCAAAAGACAAAAACATCAACGCCGTGTCATCGGCGTCGCAACGGGGAAAGTATCCCCTCGCTAGCTTCAACGCGGTCTCCAGTTCCGTCCTTCTGCTTGGCTGTAGACTGCACCAAACCGCACGTAGATGGCGCACACGCTTTGTCCACTCGTGAAACCCGTCAGGATCTGCCAGCTCAGGATGCAGCTCATAGAGCCCGTGCTGCTCAAGATCGGCCAGTGTGACGACACAAGAACGACCAGCAATGCTGACTCGGCCTTGGCTGAGGTACTCTCCATGATCAAACTCGGGTCGCCAGAAACGTAGACTATAAAAGGCCCATCGCCTCGTCATCAGCAACATCTCGATACTCTTTGATGAGATTCTTGTCCCGCATAAACTGCCCCGCGGGGAAACTCATGCGGATCGACGACGCAAATGCTCACGTCGCTGGGAGACAGGCCAAACTGGTGACGTCGATGGATGGCATATTGAACGGCAAGGAGCAGCGTGCTGGTCCACGACACAAAGCTATCCGAGGTAGAAGCCCAACATAGTCGTTTCGGGTGGCCATGCAACCGGTTTGCGGTCTTGTCCTTGGGCAGTTGGAGAATATCACGTCTGCGCTCCGGATCCTGGTGCGCACTCATCGCGGACGCGAATGACTGACCAGTGGTCGAGACCGGAGCTGAGCTTGTCAAAACACCTAAACAGCTTTGGCGGGTTGCAGAACTCTTCATGTTTGACAGACACGTGCAGTATTGTTGGACGGAAGAGTGTTGGGCCATCCGGAGAATTGTGAAGCACCCTGGTCCAAAAACCCAACCTATTTTTCGCTCACGAAGCTGTCCCTCCTCCGCCAGCAGTCTTGACGGGCGCTCCCGGCAAGGTCTGCTTTCGCGAGAGAGTCGTAGTAAGAATCCAAAAGCAGCGTGCCATCACTGCGAATGCACTGATTGTAGCATTCTTCCACATTGTGCCATCAGGCTGGTGCAGAATTTGACGGGCGATGCGTTTCATCTCGCCCTGGAAATGAGACAAAACCCTTTTCTGCCCCTCATCTGCCTGCCCCGGAAGAGAAATCGGGTCGATGACTGGGTCACAAATAAGCCCAGTGTATTCACGGATGACTTGGGCGAGTTGGTCGAAGCTCTGCATTGTGAGGAAAAGCTCTGTACCGCTGCACGATGCTGAAAAGTACGACTTTGATCTATTCGAAAACAACAGTGTTCTCTCTTCCTCGCCAACCCTACTGCGGAATGATGAAAGCTCGCTAGGCGAGATTGTTCCTTTCGCGCTGCGTCGCCAACCTCTAGATTCCGCATCAACTGCGCCATCAGTTCCGTGTCGTTGTCCATGGCTGCCAGGAGTTGTCAGCTGGAAGGTGTCTTGAGCCCGCCCAACTCGCACAGTTGAGGAGAGGAGTGATTGAAGTGAGTTTTGGCCCTTCGTTGAGAGGCATCACCCGCATCCGTCCGAGTTCACGATCCAAAATTGCAAACTTATTATTCATTTACCAGGTACTGTGCGTGTTAAGGGTTAGCTGAACCCTCCATCAACCCTGATTATACCTTGAGTGGGGTGCGGCCGACCTGTCGAAGCTCAGCATGCTATTTACCAGTCAACGCGACGGTCGTAGTATGCTGAACATTCTAAGCTCGCAAGGAAAACAGACCAATATTCTAGGCAGACGTTGTGGCTCTTACGCACCAAGGCCCGACCCTAAATTGGCTGGAGAGTATACACTCAAGGATTTATGCGAATAGCAGTGCATACTAGGGCCAACACTATTATATCCGAGTTTCGGTCGCACGTCCACTCAATAATACCACACTTCTCGGGCGCTAATTAGAGTAAGATGCAGCTCTAATCAAGTAACCGCAAGTCGGTTACTTGAAGAAGCTGACTGTTACCTGTTACCTGTTACCTGTGAGCTGATTTCATCCCCTGTCCCGACGTGAGCAGAGTTAGCCAACCCTTTGGCCTCATAATTGAAAGTTTCTGTTCAAATTTCCACTGGACAAAGTCCTCTGGACAAAGTCCCCTGGCTGGTCTCGGGTTCTCTGTCGGGCTGTTTCAGCGACATTGTTGGCCCAGTTGGTGGAGGGAGGCCAGTTAGACTGGAGCGACCCTCGCAATGAGATCCTGCCTTGAACCCAGAGCAGTCCGTGTTCTGTCGGTCGTCATATTACTATCATAGGTCTTTCCAAAGTCACACGGAGTTTCTGGCTGTCAATTCCGTCCGATTTGGACTCGTATATGACGCCCTACTGAAAGCTCTGCAAACCCTTCATCCTACGCTAAGCGCCCAGCAGCAGCCCCTCCACGCATCACTCATATGCAACATCTTTGCCCACAATGCTCTCGAACAAGTCATTTACTAGATATCTGGCTCTCCTTAATCTTCTGACGACGCGACCGGCTAGTTTTACCATTTAGCACGAAAAGAACCTTCTTATTTCTTACAGTGCTTTAATGGACGCAGCCGGGCAAGATTTGGAGGTCAGCACGGCACCTCAATCTCCCTCTGAGCACCAGGCCCGCTCTGCCACTATTGCCAGCTACGCGGACAGGGTGAAATATTCTGCCCATGCCTTTACCCTGAGGAGCACATATACAACTACGTCAGTAGCCATCAGTGTTGGCCTCCGTTTCAGGGATCCAGCCCTCAGCCCCGTAGTAGGCGCTGGGGCTGGTCATAGAAGGGAAGTGGCTCTAGCGTCCATCTGAGTTTACAATCCAACATTCTAAGCTGTCGATCTACCATTAAATTTAGGCGCCAACACCAGGCTGTGGTGGCTTGAATGACGTTGTCGGCGTTGTTAGTGCCTTTCGTCATGCTATTTTGGGCTACTGCGACGGCCAAGCACACGAGGTGGGACGGATACTGCCGCCAGGTAGCTAGTTATAACTAACGGGCAACGTAGGTATGTAGTTAGTTAGTGTCTACTAGCTACTGAGCCAGCTGGATGCCCTTCTTTTTACCATGCCATGGTTGCGTGTTGGAGAGACTGGGCATTCTTCGCAACCTGCATACACGGCCGCAATTAGATGCGGCTTGTCTACTGCACTTGGCAATTCCTGTCATTGTTCCTGGCTTGGAAAAAAAATCGGTGACTCGCTTCTAAGCCGTGTTTCGTTTCTGCCCTCTGCTCTAAGGGGCACACCCTGCGAAACGCTCAACTCAGTGTGATCTAAGCGCCCACGGCTTGCAGCCTCGCTGCGCGTTATGTGATCCCAACAGCCATTGGTGCAAGGCCAGCTCCGCCGGGGTCATGTCTGCGCCGCAATTTACATGATGAGGGCTCGCACCGCCCAGATCCTTGCCGCCCTCCCGTTCAGCTGATCTGTCTGCCGTCCTGCCGTGTCACTTCCACCCGTTTTTCTCCAACGCACTTCCTTCTTCTCGGTGTCACGAACACAGAGAAATTCGCTTCAGCAATGGAGCACACTGCTGGTACAACCGGAGAATCAAACCCGATTGACCGAGAAGGGCTTTGCCTCTTGTCGCTCGATGATGGTGGTGTCCGTGGCCTATCAACGCTTTTCATTCTCAAAGACATCATGGATCGGCTCAACTATGAGCGCGAAAAGGCTGGCCGTCCCTCTGCGAAACCCTGCCAAGTTTTCGACTTGATCGGAGGCACTGGCGCTGGTGGGTGAGTAGAGACGGCCACCAGCCATCATTCAACGCTAACATAGTAGTCTCATTGCCATTATGCTTGGGCGGCTCGAGATGGACCTCGACAAGTGCATCTCGACGTTCATCAGTCTAATGAAGACTGTAATTGAGAAGAAATCGAGCCGGCTGCCGTTTTCTCGCAGAGGGCAGATCAAGGCACAATTTGACTCGAAAAAGCTCCGATCCGCAGTAGAGCGAGTGATCGATCACAATGGGGCTTCCGCCAAGGACCGTTTCAACGATGGGCAGTCTCGGAGTTGCAGAGTGTACGTACCATGTACCATGTACCATGCACCATAATAGGCAGTATATCACACTGACATGAAATAGGTTCGTGTGCGCTGCTGCACAGGAAACCAAAGATATTACAAGGTTGAAGAGCTATGGCTTGCCAGGCAAGTCAAGCATTGAAGTTACCATACTTGACGCTGCTCTTGCAACTTCGGCCACCCCCCGTTATTTTGACCCAGTGCGCATCGGCGCTCGCCAGTTCACTGGAGGCGCTCTTGGAGCGAACAACCCCGTCGAGCAAGTCGAGCGAGAGGCATCTGATATATGGTGCGCCGATACAGGCAAGCTTATGCCGCAGGTCAAATGCTTTATATCCGTGGGTACGGGTCGTCCAGTCGGAACGGCCATCGAGGAAAAGATAACCAAAATTTTGTCCAAGACCTTGGTCGCAACAGCATTTGAAACCGAAGAGACAGAGGCTCGCTTCATAGCAAGATGGAGGCAGCATTACGACCTTAAGCGCTACTTTCGTTTCAGTGTTAATCATGGCCTCGCGAGAATCGGGTTCGACGAATACAACAGACCAGGAACCATCGAGGCAGTGACGAGGAGGTACCTTGATCACACAGTCCAGGTTATGCGCGTACGAGACTGCGTGTTGAATCTGAAACAGAAACAGAGTGTGTATATTGAGGAGTTTCCTTGGCGATGCAATAGAGCTGGCATTTTGGCTAACGCTATTTTTGGGACAGACGCTACGCCAACTACCTTTGCTTCTGTTATTCACGTAGGATGAATCTCTTCATCCCTATTCTCAAGCTTACAAACGCCTAGGAATACTCCATTCGTCTTAGGAGCAAACAGAGGAGTGCGTTTTCTTTGGTCTAGTCGGGCCTGCTACTAATTCATCTCCAGACTCACGCGGACCTTGCTGGACGGTTCCTTTCCGGGAAAAATTGCCCTTCCTTGGGCGCAGCTCACTGCGTGAAAAGCTAGACGCGGCGCTCTTTGGTAAAGAACGGCTATCGAAAGTCTCACTGTTTGGGCTAGGGGGTGTAGGGAAGACGCAAGTGGCCCTCGAGCTAGCATATCGAACAAGAGCAAAGTACCCCCAATGCTCTGTTATCTGGATACCCACAAACAACATCAAACGGATGCAAGAAGCATACATTGATGCCGCAGTGCAGCTAGGAATAGTCGTGGAGGACGACAAGACTGACGTGAAGCGACTCGTGCAGCGCCACCTTGGCCATGAAGCGGCTGGCCAATGGCTGCTGATCTATGACAATGCCGATGATCTTGACATGTGGATTCCAAGCACTGGGGGCCAGGATGATCTACCGGGCCTGCTCGAGTTTGTACCGCGAAGCAGTCAGGGCTGTGTGGTCTTTACGACGCG
Organism: Akanthomyces dipterigenus; assembly: GCA_030783385.1. Classification (NCBI taxonomy): domain Eukaryota; kingdom Fungi; phylum Ascomycota; class Sordariomycetes; order Hypocreales; family Cordycipitaceae; genus Akanthomyces; species Akanthomyces dipterigenus. The sequence goes on along the minus strand of JARJRE010000240.1, from coordinate 19,142 downwards.
GAGCAGAAAAATTGCCCTTAGACTGTCGCCGGAGGGGCTTCGGGAAGAAGTTGGGCAAATGGACGACAACACTGCCCTTCAACTCTTAGCAAGCCAACTTGGACAAGAAGTGCAAGAGAGGCACAAGGAAAGTCAAGAGCTAATTGAGAAACTGTGCCACTTGCCCCTAGCGATTGCTCAGGCAGCGGCTTACATCGACGTGAATCAGTCTTCTGTCGGGGAATATCTTGGTCTTCTCAACGAACAGGAGGAAGACGTGGCGAAGCTTCTTGGCGAGAAGTTTGGGGATGAAGGGAGCTACCACCCGATCAAAGACCCTGTGGCCACGACCTGGATCACATCTTTCAGGCATATTCAGCAGTCAGACCCTGTTGCATTTGAGTACTTGTCGTTTATGGCCTGCTTTGATCCCAATGACATCCCGCAATCCCTTTTGCCGCCTAATGAGTCGCGCAAGGAGGAGGTAGATGCCATAGGAACATTGACGGCGTACGCTTTTGTCAGCCGTCAGGCGGCAACGACGCTCCTCGATATGCACCGGCTTGTACATTGTGCCATGCGAAGCTGGCTGAAGCACGAAGAAAGGTCTTTCGACTCATGGATGCGCAAGGCAGTTGCGAGGTTAGATGCCGTGTTTGTAGCTGGGGACAACGAGGCTGGGGACCCCGCGAGCACAGACGTGTGGAGGCTATACTTGCCGCATGCTCGCCAACTCTTGCGATTCTGCCTTTCAGGACAGGCGGGCGAACGAGGAACGAGCCTTGCATGGAAGCTTGGTGTTTGCGCGTGTATAGATGGGTTGTACGATGAAGCCGAGAGATGCTTTTCGTATGTCATGGAGACTCGCAAGCGGGCACTAGGGACCGGATATCCCTCCACGCTGGACCGCATGCATTCTCTGGCGTCGGTGTGCAGACAGCAAGGTCGACGGGAGGACGTGGAGCGGCTTGGGGTGCAGATGATGCAGACTCTCAAGGGGGCACCGGGTGCCGAGGGTCTTGACACGCTGGCCGGCGTGAACAGCTTAGCAATAATATTTAGGGACCAAAGCCAGTGGGAGGAGGCGGAAGAACTTCAGATGCAGCTAACAAAGACCGGCAAGAGGGCACCAGAGGCCGAGCCCTCGATGCTCGCTAGTGTAGCTGACCTGGCGGTAGCATCTTAGAGGTAGAGTTTCTGGTTTCTAGTGATCGGCCATAAAATTTTCGCGTAGGGATACTCTCAATCAAAATCGAAATGATGACAGACAAGACTATGCGTTCATGCTGCCTATCAGGCTTCTATTTATTCAGTCGCAGTAGTGGCAGTTTTCTCGCAGGTGTTTTGGCGTCGCCTGGATAGCTCCTAAACAGCAGTATTTAGGCAGGGACCTTTGTGTCTTGCGAGGCTCGTCCAGTCTTGCACGGCAATTAGCGAGCCCTTGGGATGGAAGTTGACGAGGAATCGCGCTACAGCGGTGGAGGGACTATGCGACGGACCTAAACACGATAAATAGCTATATGCCGGGCTACGGCATGGTACCGATCAAGTACATCTTGATACCTATGTGTAGTGTTGTGCCTCTACTGGTACGTGAGCAACTTGGCCATTGGCCAGCTTATTAGGCAACATGGTACCTGCAGCCACAGCACAGCCACGCAGTCACCAGAGCTGTTTGGCCAGGCAAGTGAGCTGGTTGGTGATTGGCTGTCTCAGCGTCACGTGTCAGCGACTGTATCATTCCCGCCACAAACTGGTAGCAACCTGGCGTTGCTAGGGCCACGGGTTGAGAGCAGGCTCAGGGCCTCATGGCCTGTGCTAGCAAGCTGCCAAGCTTGCGAATAGAGAGAGCAAATTATTACGGGTAAGTTGAAGAAATAGACTGACAGGTGATCGGATGTACCTCGTTCTAGAGAGTCGCGCCGCTGTCATCTAAAAATACACAGTACCATTGGAAACATATGTTGCGTCTTCTGTCGCAGGTACGTTTGGCAGCGCATACGCTCGATGGGCTGCGAGGAGTCGCAGCGCCTCGCTGGCATCTCCACCCTGGAAAGGGCCTAGAAGGGGCTATCGTCACACAGCGTAACCTGGACTCGACAACTTTCATCTTGTCACGAACACGTCCCACGAGACAAGACGCATCCGCACAACGGCATCTCGAGCGACTATCATCGACGACTACAATTCCACACTTTGATACCCTTGCCTTCAGCACTTGATTTTTCGACGCCGTCACCATGCCTCAGCAGGACCCCCCTTATGATCCTTATATCCCCAGTGGCCAGGCCGGCGGCCCCCAGCAGGCCGACGGTGCCGCTGGCACCGCGAGAACCGATGGGCTGAACTCTGTAAGTAGTTGGCTGTAAAGAGCACCGCATCTCACCCTATCCTACAAGGGAACGACTCGCCTTTTTCTCTTGTCCTTTGAGCGACACCTAGCGCCGGCGTGGACAAGATGGTCGTGCAGCAACGCAGTGGCGAGGCGGTGATTCAAGCAAATCCAGTGCCACAACATTGAAGATTGCTTTGAACAAGCTCTTGAGCGGAGAGGGGCTCTGGCGAGCAGAGGCGCATTTTCGCTATGCAAACTCTGTCCGGCGCAGTTATTGTGAAGCAACAATCGCCGACAGACCGATTGCGTCACCCTTTGTTGGCTGTGCCTGGGCAGGTAGCGAAGATCCTCACCACCGACGCTCCGCTTCATGCCAGCATCAGCGACACCAACAGCCGTTAGCAAAGGACGAAAAAAAAAATCCACCGCCGCTGAAGAAACAGGGCAAGGCAGGACGGGATGAGGCTGAATGCTAATCATGCGGCAGCAAATTCAACTCACGGTCGACGCCATGCGCGACAACATAGCTAGGGTCTCTCAGCGCGGTGAGCGCCTGGATGCTCTGCAGGACAAGACCGACAACCTTGCCGTTTCCGCGCAGGGCTTCCGCCGCGGAGCCAACCGCGTACGCAAGCAAATGTGGTGGAAGGACATGAAGATGCGCATGTGCATCATCATTGGTGTCATAGTCCTGCTGGCCATTATCATCATTCCCAGTACGTCTATTTTCTGGTCATCTACAAACCTGTGTTGTCACTTACATAAGAATAGTCGCTGTCAAAACGACTGGTCACTAAACTCGACCAACTTTTGAGCCGGAACGAGACGACTGCACAGAACATGTTTTTTGACGTTTTGGTATTAGAGCGGCGTGCCGGCACTATGCAGTCTGGGAAAGAGACTGGCGAGAAGGACCCAGGGCGTGCTGCCAGAAAGATCTTCCCTTCTGTTGAGCACTGTGGAATGGATGGACCATGAACCTGAGTGGTTTGTTCGCGGCGCGGCTATGCCTTTTGACTTTCTGCTGGGATGCAGAGCTAGTCGGGGCGCTTATATGACTGGAGACTAGGCGTTTCCGCATTAATCGAGATATATGTATTTTCAACAGGGCAGAATGCTTTAATTTACGCGGGTACCATCTTATACCAATGGGCGCATGTAAGGGACTACGGGTATCCAAAAGAATGAACTACAAATATCCAAAAGAATGCACTACAAGGATATAAGAGCATGCAGCCAAGTCGGACAAACTCGGCCAATGTAGAGTCTAGAATGCATAGTCTTCTCCACGTGGGCTTCAAACGCAAGTCTTTTTAGCGGAACTTGGAGGAGTCTTGTAAACTGCCGGTATAGGGATGGCAGGGGCTGTTGAGGAGACATAGTTGATCAATCAGTAAAAACCACTGTCTTGGGGGGGCTAGGTTCCACCATGGCGGGAACGAGCTGAGGACGAAGGGGCGGTTGTGCATGCTCTTTCTTATCTGATCTTTTTTTTTCTTGGTGTTCAGTGGAGAAACTGTGGGAACTTGGCAGGTTCTTAGTTTCTTCAAGGCACGATGTGGGCAGCAGGTAGCTTGTTATATGCAGAGTTCGGAGTAGTTGTTGGCAGAATGGTTCGGAAGCCGAGAAGTCAGCTGGAGGAGGAGGAAGTGTAGTGTGGAAAGTTGTGACAGAAGAGGAGGGGATGAGGAGGTTGACCCTAGAGAGAGCGAGAGGGGGAAAGAGCTGAAGAGCCCGCAGCTGTTGTCAGGTGGTGCTGGTACGTGAGGGATATTCGACTGCAGAGGGAATATCAAGAGTGGTATGAAAGGTCTTGGTTAAATGATGCGTGAATTTCTTGCTGGAGTGGGAGTGGCAGTGTAACTAGAATAGCAGCGTCTTTTATGTTGTGCTGGTATTGTGTGCATGTCACGAGGAGCAGCGTCGTAGACATGGCCGAATGCCGCATTGCAAAGCACCGGAATTGATGGCACTGGCACTGGCACTGGCCAGGAACCTTTCTTTTTATCCTTTGCGTACCTACAGGCTACCGATAAGCCATGTTGTGAGCCTTGCATCAGAGGGACCTGGCTAGTGCTGAGCTTGGGCCGGCGGCGGCAAGCCGCATCGATGGCAGTGCGACTCATACGGCGACTTTTTGTGGTGTTTGTCTGGATCGGAGGCGGCACATTTTTTACCATTTCTTAGTTCTACATGGCTTCATGGCTGCACGCAGAAACGAAGAGGGGCCGCCGGCGGGTATGTACGTTTTGCGTGAGCCTCGGCGATCATTCTGGATGGAGCCATGGTGGACAAGAAAAATACATGCGGTTAGGTAAAAATGGGCAATTTGTTGTCGCTCAGATGTTTCATTGCGAATGACGCAGTACCATGTGGTCGTTATGAGGGTTTAATTTTCCCATGGAGTGTTCGGCTAGCAAGGCACAGCAGCGCATCGGACTGGTAGGCTGCGATGCCGACTGAACCTATTTTCAAGTCACAGCACAGGCTCTGTGCGGCCTGCACATGTCCAAGATCGACCCTAGGTGGTGCGTACCCCAGGGACAGACCGGCCAGGACCCGATGGCCGGCAGTGAGCCCTTTTTTCTTGTCTAGAATGCTTTTTTTTTATTGACCGGCCCGCCTCACCGCCTTGCAATGTAGCAGGCGTAATAAGCGGCGGGCATGCAAGTGTTGCAAGCATGCAGAGACGCCCAGAGCGGTTTCGGGGCGCTCGTTCTGCCTCTGCCGCCCCACGGACCCAATTCACACTGTGACTCGTCCCGCCCTGGCGGGCTGACAAGCAAGCAGGCCTTCTTCAACCCCAACAGTATATCCCAGGAGCTGCTACTTCTTCGACGCTGCGCAAGGTCAGCGATCTTTTTTCTTCCTTCTCCCTAGCTTCTGACTGACCTGCTGTATTAGGCGAGGAGGGTTGACCGGCATATTTTGTGTTGTTCTCTGTTTGTAGTGCTTATCGACATCGTCGTCCTCTATCTCTCCCACTATCTCTTCTACACCAACACCGCGTTTTTCATTTCCCGCTCTCGACATACACCACCAGCGTTGTCCTCCTACACGATTGGTTCCGAGTTCGACCCTCGCCTCCGCCTCGTCCATTACTAGTATTGGGGGCTCGAGAAAATAAAAAGCACAAAAACGAGGTTTACATCAAACAAGATGCTCTCCGCTACCTCTGTGGCCTTGCGCGCCGGCGCGAGGCGAGCTGGCCCTCGGGCGTCCGCAGCGGCGACAGCTACGACCAAGATTCGATGCCCCAACCTCACCACCTACCGCGCCCTATCCCAGTCCCGCGTCGCTGCCGCCGCTGCCGCTCCCACCCGCGACCGCACCCGCGAGATTGTCGCCCAGACCGTCTCCAGCATCGGCTCCAAGCGCGAGGGCCAGCAGTACCTTAAGCTCTTCACCTCGGTCTCGTCCCAAAAGTTTGCCGTCATCAAGGTCGGCGGCGCCATCCTCACCGAGTACCTCGACGAGCTCTGCCGCTCCATGCTCTTCCTTTACGAGCTCGGCCTCTACCCCGTCATTGTCCACGGCGCCGGCCCCCAGCTCAACCGCCTGCTTGAAGAGGCTGGCGTCGAGCCCCAGTTCGAGGAGGGTATCCGTGTCACCGACGCCAAGACGCTCGGCGTCGCCCGCAAGCTCTTCCTCGAGGAGAACCTCAAGCTCATTGACCGTCTCGACGAGCTTGGCGTCGCCACCCGTTCCATCTCGGGTGTCTTCATGGCCGACTACCTCGACAAAGAAAAGTGGCAGTACGTCGGCAAGATTACAAAGATCAACAAGGAGGCTATTGAAAAGTCCATCGAGGCCGGCTATATCCCCGTCCTGACCTCCATGGCCGAGTCCGACGACGGTCGTCTGCTCAACGTCAATGCCGATGTCGCTGCTGCCGAGCTCGCCCGAGCTCTCGAGCCCCTCAAGGTCGTCTACCTGTCCGAAAAGGGTGGCCTCTTTGATGGTGAGGGCGACAAAATCTCGCACATTAACCTCGATGAGGAGTTTGACCACCTCATGTCCCAGCCCTGGTGCCGCTACGGCACTCGTCTCAAGATTAAGGAGATCAAGGACCTGCTCGACACTCTCCCCCGCACCTCCAGCGTCGCCATCATCCACCCCAGCGACCTGCAAAAGGAGCTCTTCACCGACTCTGGCGCTGGTACCCTGATTCGCCGCGGCGACAAGATTCAAACGGCTAGCTCCGTCGCCGAATTTGAGGACATTGATAAGATCAAGGCCACTCTCATTCGGGACCGCGAGGGCCTAGACGCGGACGCCACCGTCGACCGCTTCCTCGACTTCCTCAAGGAGAACCCCTTCAAGGCGTACTTTGACGATGCACTGCAGTGCCTGGCTATTGTAGTCCCTGGCGGTGAGGGCCGCACCGTGCCCACCCTGGCCACACTCAACATCACCAAGTCGGGCTGGCTGACCAACGTGGCCGAGAACGTCTTTGCCGCCGTCAAGAAGGATCATCCACAGTTGGTCTGGACAGTTAGCGAAAACGACGAGAACCTGACCTGGTTCTTTGAAAAGGCCGACGGCAGCTTCAGCCACAACGGTAGCGTGCTCTTCTACTACGGCTGCGACCTCCGCTCCTCTGCCCTCTCCCCCGTCTACGACGAGTTTGTCTCCCACGGCCGCGCCATGCTTGGCGACACCAACCTCGAGTCCCGCCTGCGCCGCGCCGCCCAGACGGCCAGCGATAACCTCAACCGCTCTCACGTCGCCCAGCAGGCGCGCGGCTTCTCCACATCCCGCACCGCCATCGGCCCCCGGACACCCAACATGTCGCCCATGCAGCAGCAGCGCCGCGGCTACGCGACCACCACCAACCCCAACCCCCCTCTGGGCAAGAAGAATGCCACCAACTCAGTCCCCGCGCGCGTGGCCCTGATTGGTGCCCGCGGCTACACCGGCCAAGCTCTCATTGATCTCCTCAACGCCCATCCCAACATGGACCTGCGCCACGTCTCGTCCCGCGAACTGGCTGGCCAGGAGCTGCAAGGATACGAGAAGCGCAAGATCATCTACGAGAACCTCTCCGCCGAGGACTGCGGAAAGCTAGAAAAGGAGGGCAAGATCGACTGCTGGGTCATGGCGCTTCCTAATGGCGTCTGCAAGCCCTTTGTAGACGCCATTGACGCCGCCAGCAACGGACGGCCGGCCAACGACAAGAGCGTCATTGTCGACCTGTCGGCCGACTACCGCTTCGACAGCAAATGGACCTATGGCCTGCCGGAGCTGGTGCGTCGCTCCGAGATTTCGCAGGCCAAGCGCATCGCCAACCCGGGCTGCTACGCCACGGCCGGCCAGGTCGGCATCGCGCCCATCCTGGAGCACCTGGGCGGGCAGCCAACGCTGTTTGGCGTCTCGGGCTATTCAGGCGCGGGCACCAAGCCGTCGCCCAAGAATGATATTAACGAGCTCCGCGACAACTTGATGCCGTACAGCCTGACGGGCCACGTGCACGAGCGCGAGATGGGCAGCCAGCTGGGCACGCCCGTGTCGTTTATCCCGCACGTCGCGTCGTGGTTCCGCGGCATCCACCACACCATCAACATTCCCCTCAACAAGACCATGTCGTCGCGCGACATTCGCCAGATTTACCAGGACCGCTACGCCGGCGAGAAGCTGATCAAGGTGGTGGGTGAGGCGCCCCTGGTGCGCAGCATCATGAACAAGCACGGTGTCGAGGTGGGTGGGTTTGCCGTCGACAGCACGGGCAAGCGCGTGGTTGTGTGCGCGAGCATTGACAACCTCCTCAAGGGTGCCGCCACCCAGTGCCTACGTAAGTCTTTTGTCCGTCTTTCGAGTAGGGTTACAGCCACTGACCACATTTACAGAGAACATGAACCTGGCTCTGGGCTACGCCGAGTTTGAAGGCATTCCTACCATGTAATGGCATGGGCCACAAACACGGGGAGAGGGCAGTTCCATCATATAGAGAAGCACGAAAGCTTGAAGCGAGTCATTTTTATCTCAACGTTGTGGATTGCTGGGGAGTAGAAAGTAAAGAGATGTGTGTTTTTGGGCTATCCGTTGCATTCTCGTCATGCTTAGGTTTTGGGGTTTTTTCGTACAAGTCAAAAAGGCTTAATGGATAAAAAAATGACATGAGAACATGTCACCTCGTAATGTCTGGTCCTGCGTAGGGTATAGTCGGCTTCGATAGTGCTGCAGATTGTCGTGACAGGGGCCGCTATATCAGCCACTCGACGGCCATATTTCCAGTTTCTGCTGTTGCAGAATGGCTGCAAAAACTGAAATAAACCCCCGCGAGGCACAACGGTCTAATCACGATCAGCAATATTCCATGAATTTACTCATTCTCTGATAACACTGGTGGTATCGCTATCGTCAGATCAAGTCACGTGGCAGACAACGTGACCCAGGCACAATGACGTTTCGGAATGCCAGATTGGCTCTCGGTTTAGGCTGGTGCGTCGGGTAGCTTGGAAACGATTTTAAGGAAGAAGCATTGAACAACTCTCAACTACCTTGCGCGGACACGAAAAACGCATCCTGGACATCTTTTGGACGCTGGAGACCATTGACGAAAAATAAACCTGGATTTGCGAACCTGTTTTTGGACTGGGATACTTGGAAGGATCTGCTGTGCTTTCAGCCTGTTACGTCTTTGAACCATGGCGAGCGAGGTAAGTGTGTTTGATTGCCTGCCACCTGCCTATGCTGCCTGCCTTTTCCTTCGAGCACCCTCTACACCCAGATGTTCGCCGTGGCCTCAGGCCTGGTAAGGTACTTTGTCATGGACTATTGCAGCCACTGTACTGGCGGCGCGCTGCGTCGCTGTTTGCTGGGCAGGTGCTTGCCAGGTGCTGCCCCTCTGCCAAAAATATTACCCCACCACTACCAGTACAATGACTGCACGCTAGCGCCAAGTTTGTGGTCGCTGCTGCTGCCGCACACACACAAACCAAACCTCCCACCAAACCCTTGTCTTGGTGGCCAGAGGCGATGGTTTTCTGAGTCACCCAAAAAAGCCACCAATTTTCTCCTTCCTCGCCCCCTCCCCACACGCGCCATCCCATCGATCCACGAAGCAACGGCGAAACGGCCTCCTCCCGATTCGCATTTTCTTGTCTTCCCTCGTCAATTCTCTGCGTCTTCCTTCTCACACGAAACTTTGTAACCTTTAGGACCCCTCCACCGCCGAGCGCAAACCTCGCAAATCAGTCGCCTTTACCGACGAGCAAATAGTCGTCGACGCCGACGGATCCGTCAAGATGGTCACCGCCGCCGACGAGCCCCCCAAGGACACGGCCCAGTCCCATGCCGCCCGTACGCCGCCTCTCTCTGCCGCCCTTGAGGCCTTTCATACTGATGCTGCCACTGAAGCTACCGACGATGCCGCTGCCGGTGCGGACGATACCGGTCTTGACCTGTCCCTTTTGAAGAAGAAGAAGAAGAAGTCGTCCAAGCCCAAGGACGAGGACGGCGCCGACGGTGATGCCGCCGACGATGGCGGTCTCGACCTCTCCATGAAGAAGAAGAAGAAGAAGAAGACCAAGGAGGCCACCGAGGACGACGACTTTGCCGCCAAGCTCAAGCAGCTCGAGGTTAGCAAGGAGGAGGACGGCGCCGCCGCCGCCGAGGACGGTGCCGACGGTGCCGCGCCGGCGGCCGGCGACATGGAGGCCGGCACGGGCATTTGGGCGCACGACGAGACCCGGAGCATCAACTACCCGCTGCTGCTCAACCGCTTCTTCACCCTTCTGCAGCAAAAGAACCCCGACCACGCCCTTTCCGGCACCAAGACGTACAAGATTCCACCGCCCCAGTGTATGCGCGAAGGCAACCGAAAGACGGTCTTTGCCAACATTGCCGAGATTTGCCGCCGCATGAAGCGCTCCGAGGAGCATCTGACGTCGTACCTGTTTGCCGAGCTGGGAACCATTGGTTCCGTCGACGGCAGCAGACGCCTCGTCATCAAGGGTCGCTGGACCCCCGCACAGCTTGAGACGGTGTTGAGAAAATACATCAGTATGTTTTTCCCCGCTACCCTGCCCACGTCGTCAAAGCGCTCCTAGTGTGTGTAGGGATGCATTTACTAACTCGGTCATCTAGTCGAATACGTCACCTGCAAGACTTGCAAATCGCCCGATACCGAGCTCAACAAGGGTGAGAACCGTCTGTACTTTGTCACCTGCAACAACTGCGGCTCCCGTCGCTCCGTCACCGCTATCAAGACTGGTTTCTCCGCTCAGGTCGGCAAGAGAAAGAAGATGCAGGGTTAAAGCGCAGCATCACAGAACTGGTGATGGCTGGCGCAGTGTTGTCGCTTTTCGACGCTGTCCTTGACGAGTCGGTTACTCCTTCAGCGTCATCTGCAGCCTGTCCTTCTTCACACGAACGCCTTGACACATCTCTCGTTGGGGAGCCGGCATTTCGTGTCACCAGGTAGAAGTCGGGAAAAGAAATTGAGCTCAAGCCTGAGTCGGGAAAATGGACACGACTGGGTACAACGGATAGGCACAAGATGAAAATAGGAGACCGAGGAAGAAAAGTACGCGGTTGGGAACCTGTCATGGGGCTTCCAGCCTCACAGCCATGTATATAACGCTGCAATGAAAGGACTAAAAACACCCATGTAAACACATACATTCTTCATCAGTATATTCCGCAGCCACAGTGAATGCCTGCCAGGCTATCGCCATGCATTCCAGTCACAGTCAAGAAGCGAAGCGGCTATAATGTGCTATAGAGAAGAAGCAAAAACCATGCCATGAGTATGAATTTATATCGCTAGTTAATGTCTTGTTTCTCCATGCTGCTCTGCTCTTCATGTCTCCAGAGAGCACATCAACAAAAAGAATTGCCCCTAAAGAGAAAAGGAGAAAATTCATGTTTCAAGAGGGAAAAAAAAAACCACAACCCCGTCCCAGGTATCCAGAAACCCATTTTCGTCTTCTTTTGCAATGGTCTGCAAAGAGGTGCAACACTACACAAATGAAAAATATAACTTGGTCAAGACCAAAAAAAATCAAGAAAACATGACGTCCGTCACCACGAGTCCTCTTCCTTTGTCGAGGGAGAAGGACAAACAAATAGTATACACAAACTAAAAACTGCCCGGGAGAGCATGGCCATTCGTGGCCTCGTCGACCGCCATCTCCTCGGCAGATTCAGCGCTCTGCTGCTGCGTGGCAGCAGTTGCCTCGTCTGACTGCTGCCGCACTTCGGCCTGGGCTTGTGTCAGACAGGTGCGCAGCCAGTCGCCCAGGCGGTGTTTCTCGACATTCTGTTTGAGGACCTTGTCCTCCCAGCGCATGGCTTCGAGCTGTTTGGCCTGGAATTCAGACCCGAGGTCGCGAAAACGGCGGTCCAGGTCCTCGGTAAAAGCACCGAGCGCCTCCTGGGGACCCATTGGGCGAAATGGGTCGCGCACGTCCTGGTAGCGCACGCAGTCGGCAAAAACGGCATACAGTTCCGTGTCGGCTAGCTGTGCTACCACTTCGCGGTCGTGCTTGAGTTGCGTGTCGTTCATCCGGGCCCAGTCGTCGCGGATAAACAGCCGGCGCCAGATGAGCCGCTTTGCCTCCTTGACCTCGTCGGTACGGCAGCTGCTCTCGGCCACCTTGAGCGCCATCCAAAATGGGTGTGCAATCTCGTCCCTCCACTCGGGTTTGAGCGAGACGAGGGTCAGGAGATCAATGAGGGTCATGGCGTCGAGTGCTTCGTGCTTGAGCAGTCGCTCCATGCCATCCTCAAAGACCTGTAACAGGGCTTTTTGCCGGCGAGGAATGTTGGCGCTGTGCGCCTCCATGGCAAAATTGAGAGCGGCGGCTTCGTCCACGGCGTCGTAGGTGCTGGGGAAGATTTGGTTGTAGAGCTGATCCTGAATTTTAAGCGTGATGAGCTCCCGATCTACCTTTGCCAGCTGACTTTCGTGACGCGCCTCGTCAGTAGTGACTTTCAATCCATTGGGCTGTTCCTGTTTTTCTTCAGCTTCAGCCAGCAGAGCAAGCTTGCCAAGACTCAGTTCAACCTTCTTGTTCCAGACCTGTTGCTCTTTAGTGAGGGCTAGGCTGACAAGAGTGTCTGCGGCATGATCAACGTCCTTCTCTTGCTCAATGTCATTGATCCAGGAAATGCGCGCCAGATCCGGCCTGCTACGCAAGTATTGAGTTTTGAACCCAAGCGTCTCCAGGTCGAAATCAAGGACCGCCTCAACGCCATGCTTCTCGAAGAGAAACTCGTAGATGGGGAAAGCAAAATCTTTACCGTAGCGGCTGAACCGGTCTTCGAGCTGTGTCTTCTTGGTCTCGCGGAGCGTCTTCAAAGACTTCACTTCGGCGGGCGGATGCCCTGGTTGCGTCAGCTGTTGCTCGATGGCCTCGATATGGTCCAACAGAATCACAGCGAGTCCATGCAGCGACTGATGCTTCTCTGCAAGAAGCGCACCTTCCTCCCATTTTCCAGCTCTTGCAAGAAAAACCGGCTTCTCAAACCGGGCAGCAGCGTAAGTCTGGGCAAAGGTCTGGGCAATGGTCTTGTGCTTCGCAGTACTAGCACCCCAGCGAGAATATTCAAGTACCGAAGTCAGAGCGGCGTCTGTTAGGGATGGCAGCTCATCAAAGATTTGTGTAAGAATTGCTGGATCAGGCTTGTCCGGCCCTTGAGCTTTTGGTAACACCAGCGCGTGGTGCTTTTTGTACCATTGATCAGACAGGTCAAGAAGACGCTTCGCATTGTTTGCCAGGTAGTGGCAGCCCGTCCAGGGTTCCGGCATGCCCTCATAGCTATCGCGAAGTATGCCAAGACGCAACTTTTCCTCCCCGAGGCCATATAGCTCCAAATTTTCCTTTCTAAATTCCAGCGCGCCAAAGTGTGCAGCAACGTTTACTTGAATGGCTTCGTTGATCATCACCGTAATCTTGGCGTCGTCGAGCAGACGATCTCTGTACAGCACCTTGATAACTTCGTAGGCCCATGCAACGAAAAGCTCTAACCGGAACACATCGTTAATGAACCAATGGCGGATGGCATCAACCTCGCCAGCGGCAGCCACTGGGTTGGACTTTTGGTCCTCGTGGATAAACTCCACAATGGAACCGATAACGCTCTTTTTGTCATCGGCTGGTCGTGCAGTTGTGAAAGCCTCATGGCGCTTCCACAACAACTTAGCGACGTGCATCTTCTCCGCATTGTAGAGTAGGCTCCAACGTGTGTTGCGGTCTAAGCCAACTCCAGTTGATTGGAGATGCTGTATTAAGCGATCCAGGGCACCTGAACGCTCTCGGAGGTTGTCTTCCAGAGAAGCAGGTAGTGTCGGCATATATGTTGTTGTGGAGCTGAGGATCTCCTGGCTGACCTCAAGGGCAGCCGCGGAAATTTCTTTGCCTGTGAATGAAGCCTCACGTCGCCCATCAAAGACAAGAGGGCTCTCCTTCTTTGCGCCGAAAAAGACGGTCTGTTCAAGCTTGCTTTTGGCAGAGACCTGAGGGGCTTGCTCGCTGGCAAACTTGTCAATGTCAGTGGTTATGACGCGGATAACGCCAGCGCCGCGAACCATTAGCAGTACAGCAGGATTCCTTGTCATCCTTGTGCGGAAAATGCGGCTGTCTTCTGGCGTCGCTGATGACATTTCTTCGTACCCAGATCCGATGATTTCGTGGAGATCGTCTTCACGAAAATCAATGACATCTTCAAATGATGGGGGCAGTATGTGGTTATCGGACTGAAGTTGTGAGTCTGGCGATTCGGGCGGAATTGCGACAGAGGCCATGACGGTAGCTCTCTCGAAGACGATGAATGCTACCAGCGCAGGTCGTGGAAGGTAGAGTCGAGGGGAGGTGGTTGCTTCGCCAGCAATGCGCAGTAACGGTGTTGAGTAGGATGTAATGGGGCGTGTGATGCCAACCTTGCAAGAGTTGGGCTTGAGAATGATTTCGACGAGCGAATACCGTGCAACACTCTTGCGGGTCAGAGACACAAGAAGTAACAGATGCTGAACAGAGGCGTCGTCGGTGGCCATGGCATCGCTGAGCCTGCTCATGTCGAGATACTTGTGCTCGAGGCCCTTGGGCACAAAAGTGAAGTCGAGAGCCTCCAAGGATTCTGGCGAAAAGTCTTTCGTGTAAGGATCGGCTTCGTACAGGGCAGAATATATCGAGTCACGCATCTCAGCCTCGCCCATGTGCTCATTGTGACCGCCACGGTGAATCTTCCAAGCTTGCAGTTTGCCTTTTGTGGTAAGAGCGACAATGTTACGTTCGCCCACGCGCGCTGATCGATCGGCGCGCACAGCAGCTATCTCGCCGCGCAATGACAGGTTGGAAAAGGCATGGCGAATACTGCCAAAGATTCCACCACCGGAACTGGCGATGCTTGAGCGCAGGAATTGTACAGAGATGGCGGGCCGGCCGTGGTTGTCGCGAACACTCATGTAGGCCAGCCGACCAGAGTTAAAAGTGATGATGAAGCCAGCAGACTCGGCGCTGGTGATGGACACCACTTTTTCTCCATGGGACATGCCAGAAATGTTATAATCAACACCGGATCGGTCCTTTTTTATGAAGGCAAAGGTGGCTGCACTGGAGATGGACTCCCAGAAGACGACCTTGCCGCTGCTGGCGGTGACGATGACCAGGCCCGGTTCTGTAGTGGAGGCTGATGGAGAGACGAAGCATCCGACAGGGAGAGGGTCGCTAGGTCTGCCAGGCGTTGGCAAGGTGAATGTGAATGTCTCGGGGGATTGTGAAGTCGAATTGTAGGGCCAGACCAGGGCGTTTGTCTGTGTGAGGGTTAACGCGTATCCGAACGAAGACGAGACATCGGCATGCTGCTTGACTAGAAAATGTGAGCAGAAAATCATTATGAATGGGGTTTAGCTACTCACTGGCCCAATTCGAACGGACTCTATCCGGGATGGCTGGCAGCTTGCTGACGACATAGGCATTGGTGCTCGTCTACACGATGATCAGGTTAGACAGACGATGTTTCACGAACGCAAACTCTGAACTTACCAACACGACGCTGCCATCGCCTTTCGACGCCGCTCTCTCGGCATGCTTTGGCTTTTTCGTGCGGACGTGCAGTTCTTTTCGCGGCACCGGGTTGATGTTTTCGATGCCAGCATCGGCAACGGCTTCGACCGGGGCGCTCTTCTCGACGACGGCGGCATGGCTAGCATCGGGCTGCGCGTCCGGATTGACAAAGGTTTGCTCCGAAAGGGGAATACGCTGGCGTTTCGCCTTGGGCTGGGGGACGAGGCTCTCCTGGGACTTGGGGCGCTGGCGGCGGCGCGAACGGGTGGCAGTCGCCGGGCCACCTTCAGCAGCGGCGGTCGAAAACATTTTGGGACGACGGAGGAAGAAAACCCAGCGCGCGCAGCGGGCAGTCAAGACGCGCAGTAGCCAGGAATTGATAAAAACAGATGAAGTTAGATGAATGCTGATGAGACGCGATGCATTTCGGGCACGCAAGCAACCTGGTGCAAAGTAAGGATTGCGGGGTGAGATGGGCGGATTGTTGATGCTAGTATGTGAAGGTCGAGGCAAGGTATTGGCGGCGGACGAAAAACAAATGGCAGAACGTGAACTGGTGCTACGTCTGCGCTGCGCTGGCGCCCAATGGATCAGGTAGCTTGGCGGCTCAACGGGGGTTAACAAGGTACGTACCTAGGTACCTAGGTACCTTACCGTCTGCCCCAGATCCGGGTGGGGAAGCCTGTACCTTGACACGGCCTGCGAGGTGTTGAATGTGGCTTCCGACAGTCCTTGAGCAAAGCTTCAAGGCCAATCATCCATCGCATGCACCTCAAAGAAGAAAAAAAGAATTCTTGCGTACTTTTGGCAGACGAAACAGACGTCTAACGAGCAAAAGGTGTGAGAGCAGACTGGCTGCCTTGCGTACATAGTTTACAGCACATCCCACCCCTGTAACTGCAGCCCATCGACACACTCCCGAGAGACAGCACGCCGCATGCTCCTTTAGGTTTAGCGGTGTCCGGCAATACTGTCGTCCTGCTCAACCACCATCAGAGCTCCCAGCTCAGGCATTCACTGCTTGACTCTCCCCGGGACATGGTCGCTACATCCAATGCTCCCCAGCCACCATGAGGCGCTTCTCCACGGCCGTCACCATCACAGACCCGCTGGTCAAGTACCAGAGCCTGCTGTCCGCCGGCGTCTACTCGCCCGACTCGGCGCAGCATCGCCTGGCCCGTCATCTACACAAGGTCTACCTTCGGATCAAGGACTACTCGCCGCAGAATGAGTACAAGCAGCGTCTCTCACAGGCTGCGCGCCTCACCGAGGCGCGCATACCGGAAGAAGGCTCGGAGAATATCCTCGCCGTGCCGAATCACGCGATATGGCGTAACCCGCTGTTCAAACACCTCCTCCCCAATGCCGAGACGCGGGACAGCGTGGCTCTGACGCGTGTACTGCAGAACCATGAGCTTGCGATTGAGATTGACTCACCAAAAGGTCTGTTTCTCTCGGGTGAGGTGGGCACCGGCAAGTCCATGCTGCTGGATCTGCTGGCGGATGGGCTTCCGCACCAGCGCAAGAAACGTTGGCATTTCAACACATTCATGCTCTACACATTTGCGCAACTCGAGAAATACCGCTCAGAAAATCTGCGTACTATGTCCAGGCGCCGCAACGAAGAACACTCACTGCTGTGGATGGCCAAGAAGCTTGTCGATGAATCGCCTATCCTCTTCCTGGACGAGTTTCAGCTTCCTGATCGCGCAGCAAGCAAGATTCTCAGTCATTTGTTTATTGCCTTCTTCCAGCTTGGCGGTGTTTTGATTGCTTCGTCCAACAGAGTACCGGAAGACTTGGAAAAAGCTACGGGTGTAGACTACACAAACTCTCCACGCCTTGGCATCATGCGCAAGATATTTGGCGGCGGCCGTGCTAGCAGTGAGCTCTACGGCCGAGGCAGCGATTTCTCAAAGCTTCTCGAGGTGCTCAAGGCTCGGTGTGACTTTTGGCAAATGGAGGGTGTCCAAGACTGGCGGCGGCGAGAGGATATCGGGCTCCATGTCGACGACGCAGCAGTCTCGGGGGAGACCGTTACAACCTCCGCATCGGCAGATGACGATTCGCCAAAGTCCACCGATAGGCCACCAAGCTACTTTATCAGGGGCCAAGAGGATCAAAATTGGCCAGAATATATAAAAGGAAAAGCATTTGGTGCTAGGACTGATGGAAATTGGGCATCAGAGACCATCATTGTGTATGGGCGTAAAGTAGTCATCCCACAGCATCACGACGGCACCGTATTCTGGGATTTTGGGCGGTTGGTCGGCACATTTGGACCGGCAGACTACATCACAATGGCATCCTCATTTCACACATTCATCATCGACAATGTACCCGCCATGTCCATTTTGCAAAAAAACGAGGCGCGCCGCTTCATCACATTTCTAGATGCACTGTATGAAGCCCGCTGCAAGCTCATCGTCCGCGCCGAGCGGCCCCCCGACTACCTTTTCTTTCCCGAAACCAAGAAATCGACCACCACCACCACGGGCGGCGAATCAGTCGAAGAAGGCGATGCCACCTACTCGGAAACCATTGCAGAGGTCTATCAAGACCAAATGGCGCCGTTTCGCCCCAACGTCTCCTACTACGACACCAAGAGCGCCACGTCACAGTACGATCCGGATCAGGACTCTGACTTTGTTCTAGAGAAAGAGGCGCCCAAGAAGCTCGACTTTGCCAACACGGGCGCGTTTACAGGCGAGGACGAGCGCTTCGCGTACAAGCGCGCCACGTCGCGCCTCTGGGAGCTCTGCAGCGCGCGCTGGCACGCCCGGACGGGCTCCTGGTGGCAGCCGCTGCCGATGGAGGCGCGGCACTGGGAGGGTGGCGCGGCGTCGCAGCCGCTGAGCGGACGGGTGCTGCTGCCGGGCGAAAAGGAGGACACGGGGGAGAGCATGGGCGCGAGCGTGGACGTGGACGAGGTGGCGGGACTGTCGCGATACAGGATAGAGCACATGAAGCAAGGCGGCGACCCGGAGCATAAATAGGCGCCCATCTTTTTAGAGATTTGTTTAGAATTGGATATATGAAAAGTGTATATTTTAGTATAGACAGCTGGTTTACGCCATCCTAAGCACCTAAGCAAATGAACAATACAACGAGTAAACTCCTTTTGAAAAAGATTGTCCCAACGCCAAAGCCATGATGCCAGCCAAGACAAAGCAAAATCACTAAAGCACTCCCTTACCGCTCCAAAGCTCACTTCGGAATACCATCCTTTCACAAGCTCGTCACGCCCGGCGTCCACGCCTCGCCTATCCGCTTCATATCCTCTGCAAACCTCTTATTCGAAATCTTCCTCCCTCCGCGGCCTCCCGGCGGCGCATGCTCATCCGGCTCGTAAAACGGATTCTGCAGCAACCTCACGTATGCATTCTGCATGGCCCTAAACACGGGCTTCAGCTCCGCATCCCGCAAGCCCGCGCCGCCGCCAGCACCCG
This sequence comes from Akanthomyces dipterigenus, assembly GCA_030783385.1. Classification (NCBI taxonomy): domain Eukaryota; kingdom Fungi; phylum Ascomycota; class Sordariomycetes; order Hypocreales; family Cordycipitaceae; genus Akanthomyces; species Akanthomyces dipterigenus. The sequence goes on along the minus strand of JARJRE010000240.1, from coordinate 369 downwards.
CCTGGTGGTGCGCAGAAGCACCGGAACGGAGGACGGTGCCGTCGACGCGCCGCCCCCGCATGTCCACCACGCAGACCATGCGCACGCCCGTGTTGGTCTCGAAGCCGTAGGCGGCGAGGCGGTCGTCGACGGCGTGCAGCAGGCCGACGTCGCCCCAGAGGCCGACGCCCGCGGCGGCGCTGCGCTGGGCGCGCAGCGCAAAGACGTCGACGGTCGAGGAGAGGAGCAGCGAGAACTCGAGCGCCGTGCGGACGGGCGCGAGCGTGTTGGTGGCGGTGTCGTGCGAGGGGAACACGGACATGTGCAGCGGGTTGTTCTGGTGTTGTGTCAGTGGTGGGCGTGGGCAGGGGGATCGGCAGGGAGGGAGGG
>JARJRE010000239.1:0-42650 GCA_030783385.1 Akanthomyces dipterigenus | reverse complement strand
GGGCTATAGGGCTATACTAGTCGCGTTACTATGTAGCACCTATATAGGGATGTTAGTATGTGGCATGTATAACCCGCGTGCTTTCTTCCGTGACTTGTTAGTACTAATTAATGGGGCTATGCATTTTTATGGAGTTATGAGCTACCGTCGTCGGCCCTAGTCCCGAGACTTGTGCAAAGCAACTTCGTGCATCCGGAATATTGAATTGATCTCTATAGTGCCTTTGCGCTTGACTGTCACGTTAATTATTGTATAGTGAAACTAATTCTTACGGCCATAGGTCTCCGTCTTGACCGCCTGAAGCTCATTTCGTAAGTTTCTTGCAATTTATCTCATGGCATGGTATAGTCGCATATGCACCGTCCTTGGGGAGTGGCCAGCCTCACATATGACCTGCAAGGCGTCACGTTGTGGCTGCGCGGAATTTGTGTATATAAATCCACCACATCCTAAGACTTTGATCCCGAAAATTGTTTCTAGTATCGTCATAACCACCCTGTACAGTATGTCGGGCAGCTATTTCCTTCATAACCCCGCGATGGAGGTGCTCTACAACGAGGCCAGAGCGCATGTATCCTTCTCGATATGGTTTTGAAATCCACCCTTGAACCAGGACCTCACCTTCGTCGAGAACTGGATTGTTGCCCCGGAGCAACTCGTTCAACTGGACGCTCGCTGCGGCATGAAGCGGGTAGACACTGTTGCCGAATATTTCCTTATAGCCACTATAAATATTTACCTCAAGATAAAACCATAGAGTAATAGTGAAAACCTGGTAGTAGCTAAGTTAGTGCACACAGTAACCCAAGGCTACGATGGCTTCAGCGACTCTCCGCTAGAGGAAGAAGTACTATAATGCTCTCTAAGGACCCTAGTTATAGTTCGATGCTAGCTGAAAATACGACTACTGAAAGGGACCTTTAAATGACTAATCTAGTTCAATCACCAAGTAGTCATGAATTTTTCCGACCCAATTTGCCAGCGGTATAATGTCCCATGTCAGACAGCGCATCGAAGTGGTGGGCTGTGTTACAGTTCCCCGCCCAATAATGCCAAGTGCCCAAGGCGCCGGAAAGAGGCATGGCTATCCGCAGCCGAGTACCACTTCCGATTGCTTCCATGCGGTGGCCGACTTGCCGACTCCAGTCGTCGGTGTTCTAGGCCCTATAGACCATGTCTATGGACTTGGGAATCCCGGGGCAACGTTAGCATCCTGGGGAATTGCGAGCGACTGCTGCCCTGGAGCGGCTTAGTTTCGCCGATCCTGGCACTACTTGACCAGCACTGGTAGCCAACCCTTGCACCAAGCTTGATTTCCCGTAACTTTGCTACCGTTGATTTGTTACTTTGCTACCGTTGATTCGCTACTTTGCCCTTGGTCGCGTTGTGACGTCTTCAGGCTCCACCGCATCCTTCCTGTCAGCTCCTAGTGCGACGCCTCCTGCACACGAGGCTCCAACCTTTCCTCGAGAACGCACAATGTCTTCGGCCGACTCTCTACGGGGTTGGTGAAAGGGCCCAGTTAGTAATGGTACGGTAACTCGATCGGGCGGCGGCAGTGCAATGAAAACAACGCGGGGAGTTCTCGGGGAGCTGTGTCTTGCGCCTGGCAGCTTGCAAGGTATCTCTCCTCGAACCCCATAAAAGGAGTCGCGCGGCCCTCTGGCAAGATCTGGATCTTATTTCCGCCTGGGCGCCGCCACTGACTCTGAGCCGTTCAAGCCGTTTCGTCACTGCTTCTACTCACCCGGAGCTGCGCAGGCAAAGACAATCGATGAAAATGGATACATTCAATGCAAATGCTTACACGCCGTTGGAGACGACCGAGATATGCTCTCGCGTGGGCACCAAAAAGGCCAACATGCGTGTCGACAAGATCTTCTTCAGTGCCGTGTTCGCAGGCTGCTACCTCGCATTTTCGTCCTCGGTGTGCCTGGTCATTAACACGTCCCCATGGGTGCGTGAGCCTCTCTAAACTGAGGCGCAAAAATTCTTCAAAGGGAATAAATCTGACTCTTTCAACAACGCAGTACCAAGAGAATGCGCCCGGTTTAATTCGCATGATTTCTGCCATTGTCTTTCCGCTATCGCTAGTCATGATTGTTCTGACAGGAACGGATCTCTGCACTGGTAGCTTCATGGCATGTGCCTCTCCAACCCCCTTGTGCCCTTGTGTCCATCCCACTTCTCCGTCGTCAATCAAGCTAATCAACTCATGACTACAGTATACGACCCTTGCTGCGCTCCACCGTCGAATCAGTGTTTGGAAAATGCTCGCGCATTGGGCGTTGACATTCTTCGGCAACTTGGCCGGCTCGCTTTTCATAGTCGGCATCATCATGGGCCACGGAGGCGTCCTCGACGACAAGTTGTACCGCGACGAAGCCATCAAATTTGCCGACAAAAAGGCATACACGCCAATGTGGCACCAAATCTTTCTCCGAGCGATTGGCGCAAACTGGCTTGTCTGCGTTGCCTGCTGGCTTGCATTCCAGGCGCGCGACGTGGCAGGCAAAATTGCTGGCATCTGGTGGCCGGTCTTTGCCTTTGTGGCGCTAGGCCTCGATCACGTCGTCGCCAACATGTTCTTTATCCCCATGGCAATATTTCTCGGAAGCCCACATATTACTGTCGGCTATTACATCTGGAAGTCAATGATCCCAGCTCTGCTCGGCAACATTGTGGGTGGCGGCCTTTGCGTTGCCACTGTTCACTGGTACTTGGTATGCGATCCCTCCTGTCGCCTTGGCCTTTGAACCAGCAAAGGAGGCAACAACATATGTACTCATACACTAACTCACATCAGGATCTCACGGGAGTTTCCGAGCCGGTTCGCATCGACGGCCAACTTTACAAAGACGACGAAAAGGGTGGGCATAGCGAGAGCAGCAGCGTCCAAGTCTGAAGTCTAAACGGAGAAATCTGGGCGTAAAGCACGACCGAACGACAGTACGAACATGGCGTTATTATACGTGCCAAATAAAAAGCGCATTCATTACGTTGGAAACTGAAAAGCTGGCTGGCCGAATGCCGATGTCATCCCCAACTTTGGTATTGCACCGTACAACAGACTGCATGTAGGCTTACGCTCATCCATTCGCAGAATTAGTAACGCAGTTGATCCCATCCACATTCGCATGCTGTGGCACAGCCATCAGAGCGATATCTAGCCATCTCTCCATTCACTTGTACCAATATTTCGCATTAAATTTTCCATTTCCCACACATTACAATAGTGATGATTACGATTTGCTTCATAGATATAACAGTAGAGGATATATTACCATGCCTAGGGGTCATTGAAAACTACCATACTCCCGAGACGAGGGCTCCTGGCCCGAAAAGTTCATACAAGAAATAAAGATGAATGCAGTTTATAGGCGGCTCGCAATCGCGGGCTCGGGGTTTTCTGTCGCGTACGCGACCGTCTTCAGCTTATTGATGGACTTTTCCAACGAGGCCTGCTCGTCCTCGTCGAGAAGAATGTCCAGTGATTTGACGAGGCCGCGGCGTCCGACAATGGCTGGCTTGCTGAAGCACATGCCGTAGTCGCTGTGATAGTGGCTGAGGGGCAGCACGTGTCGCTCGTCGAGGAGGATGGATGTGCAGATGGCAGAAATGACGGCGCCGATGCCGAAAGACGTCTCGCCCTTGACCTTGTTTAGTCTGTCGGCCTTGAATCTGACAAACTCGGCGATTTCGTGCTTTTCGTCGACATCGAGGGGGAGGACCTGGTCGACGGGGATGCCGCCAATGGCCATGTTGGACCAGGCAATGGTCTGCGAGTCGCCGTGCTCACCGACCACGTAAGCGTGGACGGCGCGAGGGGCGACCTTGGCTCGTTGGGCAATGGTGTCCTTGAGACGGGTCGTGTCGAGAATGGTGCCGCTGCCAAAGACCTGGCTGGCGGGAAGGCCGGAGTACTTGACGGCAAAGTATGTCATGATGTCGACGGGGTTGGTGACCATGATGAGGATGGCATCCTCCTTGAAAGGAGCCATCTTCTCGAAGCCGCCACGGATGACGCCAAGGTTGCGTTGAAGGAGGGAGAGGCGAGACTCGCCGGCCTTTTGGTTCGTGCCGGCTGTGAAGACGATAATGTCGCACTGGCCGCATTCCTTCCAGGTGCCTGGACGAACGCGGGGGGAGATGCCAAAGCTGGTGGAGTCTCGGAGATCCTGGACCTGGGCATCTTGGAAGTCCTCCTTGAGATCCAGGATGAGGACCTCGCTGGCGATTTGCTTGTGGATGATGGAGTAGGCGACGGCGGCGCCGACCTTGCCAATGCCGATGATGGCGATTCTAGGTCCTTGGAAGTCAGACATGATGTGTGAGGATGAGACTTGAAGGTGAAGAGAATATTTCAAAGGTGCTAGTTATGAGCTAGAAACGCGGGGGGTACAAGGGTTGAAATAGTATGTCCAAGCAGCAGAAATCCCATTACATGAAAGATTGTGTCCTAGTCCTCACTCCGGATATCATATCATCCTCCGCTTCGAAACGTGATATTACACACGAGCAGCGGGTCTCATGCTTACCGCCCTGGCCCTTGGCATTACGGGTGGATATGATAACGCGAATCAGGGATTGTCGCGGTTGGGTGGCAGTGTAATTCATCGGAGACTACTATCTCTTGGCGTCGAGATCAGCCTGGCGCGTGAGAATACTCAAATGACACTGTTTGAAAGCCTGTTTTTTCAGTAGCAGAGCAGTCTGTATTGTCTAACTTTTGAAGCCATTTTCTGTTATAAAAGTATTCTATTGCTCGCGTGCACTCGTACAACCAAACGTTACCAGAGCCCAACACGCAAGGATACCTCGGCGGCCAAGCCAGCGGCCAGGCCAGCGCCAGGGTAAGGTGTCGCGCCATTCGCCACCATGCGGCAAGACAAAAGCCTCTGGATCATATTTCCTTGGCCCTCCAGGCATCCAGCGCGGGCTTCGACGGCAAGACGACAATGCATCAGGCCATTCTGCGTGGTGTTCCATCAATGTTGGCGTCCAACAGGCTCCGAGTTGAACCGAGCGACACCCTACGCTTACACGCCAATACAGTCAGACTTAGTACAGGGCCCCATAACGGGTTATGCACCCCACGTCATATTGACAGACGGTTCGTCTTGGCCCGCCAACTATTAGGTAAGAAAGGGAACCATGGTAGGCGGCTTGGCCCCCGAAAATGCTTAATTATAAGGATAAGGCTCGATCGTCCCCCCTCTTGCACCTGCCAGCTGCACAAAATTCGCATTGCAGAGCTGCGCGTTGGTGCGGCGAGCTCCGGACGCCCCCATCGCGCCCCCATCGGCGACCATGATTGGCTGCGATCGGCTGGTCCCCTGCATCCCCGGGCATCCGTCGGGTGGCTTGCACAGTTGTCATTGGTTGAGTCATCTTTTCGCGTTGCACTGTCCGAGTAATTAGTGCGTGCTGCTGTGCGGCACCAACGGCGGCTGAACGCCCTTGAAACGTAGAGCGGTCGCGAGTGTAGATGCATGAGGTGCATTGTAGTGTGTCGTGCATAATCACAATGTCAAAAGGCAGAAAGCAAAGACAGGGGCGTGCTGAAATACCAACTTTGACCGAGTTCAGTAATCCGGGCGGATGTCCTACAGTTTCGGCCGAGACTTTTGTTTACAAGCACTGCATTGCCAAGAATGTCTGGTGGTTTTTTTCGTTCAGTCAGCTTCCAATTGGTTACGAATGTGAGAGCGCCAAGGCTTCTGGAGTCTGAGTGTTGAGCAAATACTCTGCGCGTGTTGTTCTCCCACAACTGCCAGCTCACAAGACACGGACGCTCAGCAAGATTGCGTTTGGCTCGTTCCCCCGCAGACTAAGAATTCATGCCGAATAGCAGTGTGTGCACCGCCTTTTCTTCCAAGATTGCCACGGAGAGAATTAAGGTTAAAATCAAGTCCAGCGGGCGTGATGATACCTCTTGGCGCCGTGCAGGGTAAGACTAGGTCTGAGTGGCACGCGCCTGCCTTGATGACTGTCTACTCCGAGACGAAAATTCCCATTTGCGGGGCAACTGAATTAAACTCTTTCTTTAGTCTCTTGCTTCTATCCTCACAGACAGTGGGCCGGCAATTCTCCTACACGCTATGCGCGGGGATTAGTCTTATCTTGCATGTTGCGAGTCGGACTCGCGACAGAATCCGCCTACGTTTTGCTAGATACCGGCAGGCAGCAACACGACTAGTCCCAGCATCGCCGTACAGCAAAGTTGACAGCTTTGGTGGGGACGATGTAGGCAAAACTCGCGTCAGCCATGTTATTGGCTCTATCATGGTACACAATACAGGCCCATGGTCCGCCAGCAAATGCCGGCTCTGGCCGTAGCGGAAAGGGACGCCATGCATATACTAGTAGAACAGTGGTCACGCACTCATACAAGGACATGGCTGGCGAAACAGGCCATTTGTCTCTGGTCGCGGGTTGCTGTTCGCTCTGTGTCCTGTAGCTCTACTAGCTGTCGAGGTGGTGCAATTGCGCAATGACCGCTCGACTGGATACTGCTTTGATTTCGCGGCGCTCGATTCTCTGCGTGACCTCCAACTGACTGCGTTTCGTTGGTAGTACAAAGCTATTCATAACGTGCAGCTGTAAGAAAGTATTGGAAAGTTTCAGCATGCCCGGCTCTGCGATTCTTCTGGCAAACCTTGCGCCATCCAAAAAGCATGAGAAAAGAAGAATTACTCTACTACCACGTATGTCGGCTTCTCATTAATCTCATAGCATTTTTATATCTAGCCACATATCGTTGGAGAATCACAACTTTGCAACAATGTTGCTGTCCAAGTAGCTCTTCATCTCCACACGCGGCCAGTCTGGGTTCTTTGCTGGATCAGGACGTGGGCGATCCCATGCCCACTTGGCTTGCAGCTCTGAAGACAGATTCCCCTCGAGCATTTGCACCACATACTTGCCCAAAACGGGAAAGAACTTGTAGCCATGAAATGACCCACAAGTGGCGAGATACAGCCCCTTGGCAGCCGCATGAGGGGAGATGATAAAGTCGGAGCTCGTCGTGAACGCATCCCTGGTGAAATGACTTGTTAGTCGCACAGCATGCTTTAGAAAGTCACTTCCGAGACGTACCAGCATATGCGATACTTGTCGAGCTTCCAGCTCTTACTGGGCTCGCCATAGAAGACATGACTGGCATGCCGGATGTCGTGCTTCAGCTTCTCGGAGACAATCCACTGATTGTAATCCTCCTGCGGCGGTGGCATCGAGATGAGCCGTCCCGGCGCAACCTCTGTCGTGTTCCTGAAAATAGTTTGACCCCACCACTTCAGCTCACGATCGGGAGTTGGAGGAAGGCTGCCAATGAATGGCGCTGAATACAGTCAGAACAAGAAGGAGACAGTCTTCTGATGGAGGTCACCCACCTTGAGTAGAATACCACTGCACTCCTACTGGCATCTTTTCGTGCCTTGCAAAGTCGCTGTCATTGAGCGTCGTCATGCCCGTTGTAATGCCGCCCGCGACAATACGCTGGCCGGCTCTGAGCTCGGACACGCCCGTCTCGGCCGCTGAAAACTCGAGAAGCTTGGGCGTGTATGCGCCGGTGCACATTATGGTATGAGATGCAAAGAGGCTCTCGCCTGATTTCGTAATGACGCCAGTGCACTCCCCATCATGCCCAAGCGTCACGGTCGCGATTTCGGCAACCACGTACTTGACACCCAGGGCTATGGCAGCGCGCGTCACGCTGCGCAGACAGTCGCCTGCCGCGACCCAGCCGCTCGTCTTGTTGACGAGCACATTCTTGACGCCGCTGTAGTCGGCATTCTGGAACACGCCGCCGTGCATCTTGCGCGCCTCGCTGACGGAGACGCTGGACAGGTCGGCCTTTCTGCCTAGCGTCTGGTAGTTGCGAATGACGTCGTCGGCATAGTCATCTCGCGCCATCCAGAAGATGCCCGTCTCGTGAAAGTGAGGCTTCCATAGCGGATCCGAGTTGAAGACGTCTTGTGCCTCGAGTGCCAGCTGGCAGTATACAATGTCGTCGTAGTCGGCTCTGACCACCTTGTTCCAGTCCCAAGATGCCGCGACGCGGCTGTCTGCGTCGAATGCATCTCGGTCAACGAGGGTGACGGAGGCGTTTGGATATTTCTTGATCAAATGGAGAGCGGTTGAAACGCCAAAAACTCCAGCGCCGATGATCAAGTAGGAATCATGGCGCGGTGCCATTCTGTGGATGCCTTTGGCCGAAGTAGATGCTCGGCGTGTAATTCGGATTGCGGGATTGGTGTTCGTGTACGAAAAGACCAGCCAGGACAGACAAGCGCTCTGTAAAAGATGCTGGGAAAAGAACGGTATTGATTAAGCTGGTAACGCCTTTCACCAGACTTTAATTCTTTTGTTCATATCCGCGTCCCCGCATGCTGGCCGGTTGTGGCCGCGAAGCCGATCACGTGTAATGCGCTTTGCATGTCCTATCTGGCGATATCGGTCGACCAAAGAACGGCCTCCGGCGGTACGATTTCCGGGGCTCTGACCCCGCGTGATGCGCCCCCGAGCGCGGCGGGCCTGGCCTGGAATTAGAGCCCACTGGCTGCTGGTACGGTCGGTACGACGTAGTCGGGGCCAGGAGTAGAGCTAGAAGAAAGCTAAAGCCGCCAGGTTGGCGAATTGGTGACGATACCGGAACGATTACAGAACATCGGCATCCTGGAAGGGCGCAGTTGACCAGAGTCAAGTTTCCAGAAGCCAGATGCCAAGGCTGCACCCCGTATTTCTCAAGGCATTACATAACAGGATGTTACAATAACTAGGTACAGTAGCTCGATCACGGGAGTCTGTAGTCGGAGCTGAACATTTTGAAAGGTGTTGGCAAAGGTGTATTATCAGACATTACATCGAGATATGAATCGCTTAGAATTTGCACATAACATTCGACCAAATCAGTGAGTAAATGCGCAGACACAAGAGACACGCTCATCCTAGCCGCGGAGTCGAGCCATCTGCGGATCGTACAGCGGTTCGGCTGTCACGGTCGCAGCAACGCGGTTTCCAAAGTACTCAATCTCTACCGAGTCCCCTTCAGCAACATCATTAGGCAGATACGCATACGCGATTGGCTTTCCAACAGTGTAGCCAAATGCCGCGCTGGTGACATATCCGGCCGACTTCCCCTTCACGTAGACGGGTTCCCTCCCCAGGACCATGGAGCGCCCATCATCGACCGTCAGGCAGCGCAGCCTCGTGGTGCAGGTCTCGCGCGACCGGCCCTCCAGCGCCGTCTTGCCTCGAAAGTCTGCCTTTTCCATCTTGACGGCAAACTCGAGGCCGGCCTGGAACGGATCGTGCTCCGCGTACATGTCCGTGCCCCAGGAGCGGAAGCCCTTTTCGAGACGCAGCGTGTTGAAGGCGGTGCGGCCGCCGGCAATGATGCCGTGCGCCTGGCCGGCCTGCCAGAGGGCGTCCCAGAGACGCACGCCGTTCTCGGCGCTGGCGTAAATCTCCCACCCGAGCTCGCCAACGTACGAGAGACGCATCGCCACGACCGGCACGCCGGCGATGCTCGCCTTTTTGAGACGAAAGTATTTCAAGCCATTGTTCGTAAAGTCGTCAGCGCTCACCTTGCTGATGACCTCGCGCGCCAGCGGCCCCCACAGGCCGATACAGCAGGTACCGCCAGTGATGTCGCGGACGTAGGCAGAGCGCTCGGGTGTGCGCTTGTTTTGATCACGCGCCTCCCTCTGCAGATAGGCGGTATCAACCGGGCCATTCACGCCGACCTGGAAGAGCTCCGTTTCGATCCTCGCGACTGTAATGTCGCTGCGGATGCCGCCCGCCTCATCCAGGAGCAGCGTGTAAGTGACCGCGCCCGGCTTCCGTGACACCGAGCCAGTGGTCAGGCGAGCCAGCAGATCCACCGCTCCAGCACCAGTCACTTCAAGACGCCGCAATGGTGTCATGTCGTACATGGCAACAGCCGTGCGCGTCTTCCACGCCTCGGCGGCCGCAATGGGCGAGTAGTATCGTGCGGACCAGGCGTCACGCTCGACAGGCTGCCACGCGGGCGGGAGGTCAGGCACGAGCTTTGCATTCTCCTCAAACCAGTACGGACGCTCCCACGTGCCGCCTTCCAGGAAAAAAGCGCCTAGTTCCTTCTGACGAATATAAAAGGGACTCAGCCGAATGTTTCTCGGCGAGTCTTTGGGCTGCAGAGGGTGGATAATGTCGTAGACTTCAACAAAGTTCTGCGACGACGTCTCCTGGACGTACTCGGGCGTGAGCTGGACTTGCTCAAACCGGCTAATGTCGCAGCCAGCCAGGTCAATGGTGGACTTTCCGTCCGTGAGCAGCTCGGCCAGCGCTTTGGCGACACCAGCCGAGTGAGTCGCCCAGACAGCCTCGGCGACGTAAAAGTTGTCCAGGTCCGGAGCTTGGCCGACAATGGGGCCGCCGTCGGGTGTGAATGAGAAGATGCCGTTGAACCCGTCGGCAATCTCACTGTCCTGCAAGATGGGCAAGAGGTTCTTGGAAAGCTGCCAGGCATGCTCAAAGTCCTCGGGCGTAAAGTCCATGCGCGAGGGCATGTGCTGCTCATCGACGTCTTGCGGCGTCGGGCCGAGTGAAGCCGCGACAACCGGCATGGGGCGGTGGCCGTAGTAGCCGATGCCGAACTGGTTGCCGTGTTCGCGGTAGTACAGGTCCTGGTCCTGGTAGCGCAGAATCGGCAAGCTGGCGCCGTTCCTGTCCTTGTGCTTGCCGGTCTGCGCGGGGATGGCTGTCGTCTTGACGTACTGATGCGCCATGGGCAGCAGCGGCACGGGCAGCCCAATCATGTCGCCGACCTCGACGCCCCAGAATCCGGCGCACGAGACGACAATATCTGCCGGGATGACGCCCTCGCCGACAGACACTCCAGTCACACGGCCATTGTCCTGCTTGATGCCCGTGACGGTGGTTGACCCCAAGTACCGGACACCGACTTTTCGCGTCTGTGAAATCAGCTGCTGGACAGCTTGCGCTGCGAGGATGAGGCCGTCGGTCGGGTTGTAGAGACCCCCGAGAACCAGCGCCGGGTTCAGATGGGGGTAGAGCTCGAGACACTTTTCAGGCTCAACAACCTTGGCGTCGATGCCCCACGAGGCAGCCCAGCCCTGCTTCCTCTTGATGTCCTCCAGCCGCTCTGATGTTGTGGCAATCTCCAGTCCGCCGACCTGATTGAAGCAGGGCCTTCCATCCAGCTCCAGCCTCAGCATCTTCTCCACGGTGTAGCGAGCAAAGCCCGTCATTGACTTGCACTGGTTGGTCTGAAAGACAAGTCCGGGGGCGTGCGAGCTTGAGCCGCCAGGCATCTCCAGCGGACCCTGGTCAATGACTGTGATGTTCTTCCATCCTCGCGTGACCAGTTCATCTGCCAGGTTCGCGCCGACAATTCCTGCACCAATGATGACGACCTGTTGGTCTTTGGCCATTTCGCGTCGATTTGGATTTTGGCACTGGTGTATGCGTCACTCGTGTAAGTGGCGTATTCACCAATAGAGATAAAGATAAGAGTCGCCCCGATTCAAGGAAGCAGCTCGATGAAGCAGCTCGATTCGACGTTTTTTGTTACAAGTTCCGAGAGAGCTACATTCAATACATTGCTCTTATAGAATCCACGCCCAACGCCCATGCTCAATCATGCCAACTGCATCTCCATCATTGCGCCGCGCCGTTGCGCTCACGTGATCGGCCTCATTGCGAGTCCGTCGGTTACTGATGTGCGGCCCAGAAGTGGCAAAGAGATACGCGCGACGGGACTTACACCGGGCCTGCAGCAGCTGCATCTTGCCATCGCCCGAGGCCCAGTGTTTGGACAAAGAGGGCCACCCCCGAGCGACCTCATGATGGGGCTTACAAGTCTAATTCATTATGATGTTGTCTGTGAATTTTTATTGCATCGTCAAGATGGCTTTGTTTCTCTCACAATAGAGGCCAAGTGCAAAGTGCGAGTGCGCTAGACTAGTTCATGCCAGTACTCCTGGTGGCTTGCAAGGGAGGACATGGCTTGTTGGAACCATCTGACAGCTGCGCGTCTACGGCCAAAGCCTTTTGCTTGCTGTTCCTTGACATCCAGACGCTCCCATCCGTGCAAGGACCAATCCCTCCGACGAGTGCATGACATCAACCTTGCACCGTAGATGTCAAGTAAGCTGCCAAGCTGCTTGAAGCCATCCCCCAAAACAGCAGCCATCCTGTTCTTCGCGGCGCAGCCATTCGACCGCGCGTACTGGCAGCTTGCTCCATGATGCCCAGATGACGAGCCAGTAGCGATACCATGGATGGCGTCGTCGAGGCGCACCCCCGGCGTGAAGCTAGATCAGTCCAGATTGCGCCCATAGCGCACATGATCGTTGGGGTGGTGGAGTCGGCATTTCTGTCGCTGCAGCAATTGTCAAGGTCATTCCTAATCGGGCCCAAGACGATCCATTCACCAAGACCGATGTCGGTTTGGCTGTTTCTTTCTCGAGGGGATGGGAATTGGCGCTTGGCAGTGTGGGCGCAGTCTTGAAGCTGATAAGCCTCCTGTTCACGATCATGCTTGGCTGCCGTGCCAGCACGCGGGCGGGTCAAAAGTCACCGCACGCGCGCAGAGATACCCGACGAGAAATGCGGCCTGATTATGGTTACACGGAGGAGTTGGGGCGTGCTTGATAAGAGGTCTCGGCCTTTGAGCTTTGGTGTCAACGGTCGGGCGTGCGCAGAAAAGAGACAAGATGGAAAAGCGGCGAGATAACAATTCACATGTCGCCCATAGTTGCGGTACGAGACGCAAAGGAATCATGTTGGTCATTATCTAGCTATAGCACAGCTGCTCTGAGCACTTCTAAAAGTGGCTGAACAGGGAATTAGTCACTTCGCCCTCCCACCAAATCATTCCATTCTCGTCGCCTCCTTCCGACTGTGCATCGAGTAGGTCAATGTCACCCAGGCCAGCAAACTGAGAAGATTCCTCGTAGAGCCACGGTGTGGTATTCATTGTCAAATTGTCGGCCAATGGCACGGGCTCTGTATTGAGTAGATGCGTCGGGTTGCCACTCGGTGATACAGACGCTTTGTAAGACACGGTTGGTGCTTCTTGGCCGCCATCTGCCGTGTTAATGTTAATCTCTGGCGATGTCGCCACCACGATTTCCAGCACGGAGCTTTCCTCCAGCGTGTCTCGGTGGTGCGGCGCATGAGCCAGATCGTTGGTAAAGATCCCTGGAGACCCAGAGACGCATGTAAACTGCAAAATGTCCCACATGAGCGGAACACTGAGGTAGATTCTCGATGGCATCCAGTCTTCCACGTCCACGGAATCCGACCCCGCGGCAATCCTGGCCATTTTGTCTAGATTTTTTTCCTTCAAAGAGGTGGATGTTAGCCGTTGACAGTTGAATGTGGGCAACTCGTAGAACGCACCAACGCTGCACAAGCAGGAGAAAATGGGATAAAGCACTTCAAGAATCGCCGGCATTTTGCAAAATCCGTGTTGGACTTGTGCTTGAGCTTGGCGGCGGCCGCGCAACAGTAGTACAGATGGACAGTGGCCGCAATTGCTGCAATGTGGCCAAAGAATGGATCGATGAGCTGCACTTGCTTGTCCACCACCATGTCGATGAGGCGCACAATCCAGGTCGAGTGTATGAGGGCAAGCTCCGAGGACCGACGCCAGAATGTGTTTGGAATGGCGAGATTATAGTTGTGTTGCGCGCCGATAATGTACAGAAAAGGATGGTTGAGGACAGTGTGGATGGCATGGTATGTAAACTGTTCTTTGAGCCATGTCGTCCAGTATCCACGATTGACCTTGAGCTCATCGACCTTTCTCTCGTAGAATTTGACCGTATCATATCGATGACACATTGGAATTCTGTTTTCAGCATCCATAAAGTCGGACAGCACAGAACCATACATGGAGTCGCGACGCCACGGTTCGTTGAATATATTCTGAGCGCAGTCGGAGACGTATTTGCGCACCCGACTCCATACCCATCCGAGATGAACGCTCGTGTTCCAAACACCTGGCTCGTCTGGCGTAGGCCTGGAATGACCTAGATCATCTCTCGGAAGCGGAGGGGGCTTGCTTTCCGTCTCCAAGCGAGAAATGTCTCGAGAGACTGAAGACGCATACGATGGTCGCAGTATTTCCGTCGGGAGGCTGAGCAGGCCCGTCTGCTTGCCATAGTATTGCTCCAACACCTGCAAGCTCCAGAAAAGCTTGCGTTTTCTTTGCGTGTCGGGGTCTTTATCCGAGTAGCTCGTCTCCATATCGAGCGATGCCGACCGACAGAGCTGAAAAGCAAGGCCGAGGTGGAATTGGCCGAGGCTGACGTTGCCATCTTGCGTGGGGATTAGCATATGCAATGTTGATTGAACACTGGGCGTAGTCACCAATGAATGAAGAATAGGCAAGCAAGCATAGGCTCTCCATAGTGGAAACCTCGACTGTGCTATTCGCGATGCGAAGCATGACCAGCCGCTTGGCGTTGCTGTTGTACTTTTGCAGACGCTCTCTCATGGGGGAGAAGCGGGCTGTCAATGCCAAAATGCTGCATGCGAGCTCCTCGGAGAGCTGGCTATAGTCACCGACGTCTTCGTACTCGAAACACCAAATAGGCTGTCTGTGACAGTACTCAAAGTATAACCGGATGCCCAAGCCCACATCAGCCGGCCCCGGTCCTGCGTTGACAGCGACATCCATCGTCGGCTGGGCAGGTGGCGTGGTTTGCGGGTTGATGGGCTTGAATAGCACATCCTGCGGCGGAGGACTCACAGAAAGGGACTTTTCCGACGCGTCGACAATGGCCTCTTCGTTGGGGTGTTCTGGCAGCGGCGGCTGGTCCGGCCTGGTGCGCCCGTCAGCTAGCGTTCCCTCCTGGCTCGGGCACGATTACACCAACCTGCTGCTCAAAAGACGATCGAGCTTCTCTTCGAGGTGTGCAAGCCTCTCCTCCTTTGGTTTGTTAGATGGGAGCCGCGCAAGCCATGGCCTTCACCACATACTGATCGACCAGTTCTTGTTGTCCGCACCGCGGGCGGGTAGGCGCATGATTGCTTCAGACGGACGCAGCTGGAACACGCGGGTTTCTCTCCGGGACAGCGGGTCTTTTTTCGTCTGCAGCAGAAAGGCAACGTGATTAATTATGCGAATTCATAGTCATTAGCCGCGCCGGATTCTACAAACCGACAAGTCAAGCACGCATGGTAGGAGCGCCGACGTCCGCGGCCGGCAGACGTTTCTTCTGGAGAGGTCATTGTGCCCTTGTTGCAGTCGAGGGAGTGCCGAAATCGGCCGTCACAGGGTTCGTTTCAGGAAATGGGTTGCGACACAGTGATACAAGGTTCAAAAGCTATGCAAAAAGTAAACAGCGTGTAGAGCTATCCCAACAGACAACAAAGATGTGCTTTGGCAGCGGCGATGGGAGATGGAAAAGATGCTTTGCAATGCTGTATCGGGGCCACAAAGAGGAGAAAACCGCCACTGGTAAATATATCACAACCTGTTTCACTGGGACAAGAAAAAGAGGGGTCCAGTGACGATGGCTTTTTGGGTTCGGTGTGTTGGGCAACAGGCTTGGCACTAGGAACTCTGAAGGCTCGGTGCGATACATGACCTTCTTGGCCCAGGTGATTGGCAGCAGCGCACGACCGTACACGACGAGTACGGGGGGGGGGGTGTGTTGCTAAAAGTCTAGAACTGCGGTCCATGAACACGTTTAGCCTGGATCGGAACCCTGACCTGCAGCGACCAGCACAGTGACGGGTGCGCCCCTCCACACCCCGGATTCTGGGGGACGAGCAGCAGAGATCATAACAGTAGTTGGACAAGGGGGCATCCTTGGTCAGAGTCCTTGGTCAGAGTGGAGCGCGCGTCCTTGGTCTCCCCAACTGCTTTATCGTGGGGGTTGTTGTCGATGCCGGCCAGACGCCGGGCTGGGCAAGGGAGGCATTGTGTCCTTGATGTAAGACAATTGCTGAACCCGGCGACAAGGATGCGATTGCGGCCTTGTGATGAGGAGTCGCCGATGGCGGTACAGATAAAGCAAGACCATTCTCAAGATACGGCGTGGCTGATGAAGCATCGCGATGCTAGCTCTTATCATCCATTCATGGACCAGAGATTACGCCGCCGTCTCGCTCGGTCGGACCACATTAAACTCTACCCTCTGCAAATCATAAAAGAGAGATGATCATTACGCATATCTGATAAAAAGGTGGAAATGCTAAGAAAAAAGATGTAATTTATTTTCGCGAATCATCGCCCATTACACTTTACTCATCCCCATTACACTTCAATCATCTGCTTGGCCGCCAGCTTATGAGCCATCTTGCTCGAGCAGTCCACCTTGGCGCAAAAGTCAACGTCCTCGTCGCTCGTCCTGGCGCCGCACGGTAGCGTCTGCCGCGCAGGCCAAATCTCACCCTCGGCCCGGACCTCCTTCTCGTAGTGCTCCTGCACCGCCTTGCGAATCTTGCGCTGGAAAAACAGCGGGCCCTTTTCCATGGTGGGATGCATCTCGCCATTGACAAAGACGCCCGCGCTGAGATTTCTCTGCGCATTGATGCACAGGTACTTGTCCTCGGACATGATGCGCTTGTACATGTCGTTGATGGTCTTGAAGGCCACATCGTCGGCATTCTTGTGTCGAAAGACTTCGTACTTCATGGCCGATTGCGTTGGGCCCATGGGCACGAACCTTTGTGTGAAGAAAAAGTTTGGTCTACATGCTTTGGTCAGATACCGTCTTGCCATTTGGCTTCGCAAAAGGAGGGAAATCTCACGTCACGTTCATGGATGCATTCGGGAAGAAATATGTTGGGGCCACTTTGAAGCCGCGGGCAATTTGCTCCGGAGTCGAGTTGGCGTAGTGCTCAATGTAGGAATCCTTGACCTCGACCTTGTAGGCCTCGAGGTCGGCAATGCTGGGGATGTCCGGATGGGCCACCTTGCAGTGATAGCACTCGTTGTAGTTGTCGGCAAGAATCTTCCAGTTGTATTCGCCGTCCATCTCCCACGCGTGGTCAAACTCGTAGTCGTCAAAGTTGTACTCTTCAAAACGCTCCTGGGTATCGACTCCGCCAAAATCATCCTCCCACGCCACCTCGGGCTCCGGCTTGCCGTCCATGTTGACCCAAATGAAGCCGTTGTGGTCAATGTGGACATGGATGGGGAGCAGGCCATTCTGCGACTTGTCAAAGTCTTCCATGTCCTGGTAGCCGGGCGCCTTTGCCAGCTTCCCGTTCATGCCGTAGGACCAGCCGTGATACTTGCACGCAAACACCTTGTTGTTTCCCTGCTCTTCGGTCACGACGGGGAATGCGCGGTGTCTGCAGACATTGTGGAAAGCATTGATTGACCCCGTCCGATCGCGGCAGAGCACAAACTGGAAGCCTGCAATTTCATATCGCAGCCAGTCTCCAGAGTTTTTGAGACGGAGTTTGTGGGTTGTCAGGAGCCATTTTCGAGAAAAGATGGCGCGCCTCTCCAGCTCATACATGTCGCGGGATGTGTACCATGGGGCTGGAAGAGCACGGACTGTGTTCTTGCCATCTTCCTTTGGTTCTGACGCAGAGTTGGACCATCCAAGGCCCAGGTAGTTCTTGAACATGGCCATTGCGGCGGCGGGTATAACAAGGCGGTATATGTTGTGACTTGTAGATAATTAGAGAAAATGGTGACAGTGTTGCAAGTGCAAGGCGCCAAGGAGATATATACACGAACGACAACTCAATTCTTGGTTTGCGACCCTCTGTTCGAGACTCTGCCTGTTCCAACCACCGACCAGCTGACTTACACGGAGCGCTCGGGCGGTGGCTGGCCTAGCCGCGCCGTCGGTGTCGGCGGTCTTGCAGGCGTCCACGTGATCGGTACAGTGTTGCAACAAAACAGGCGACATTGCTACCATGTTCGCCACATCTGTCTGGCTTGCATTGCATCGTTCATTGAATTACACCTCCTTAGGCCTGCATGGGTAGATTGCATGTAGGATGCAAGCTCTTGGCCATGCGGCCGCCTCATACCATCAAGGCAGCGAACCGGACAGGCAATACCCGACGACGCCATAATATGGGCGCTGACAAGGCAGGCGAATTTATTTTCTTTGGAATGCATGCATAGAGAACTGCATTGGTCTTTGGGGAAGAAACCAGCATCGACTTTGCTCACCGAAAGCAGCTCGGCCTGTGTGTCATGTGAGGTGACAACATAGATTGATAGTATTTTCGATACTGTGCTGAAGATGTCTACTACCCTACAGAAACCACACTTTTTCTTGTGAACCAAGGCTGTGCTTCACCGTACCTAGATATTGACGGCTTCGGCTTAAATTGCTAGTCGGCCATGTAGAGCGGGTGAGATTTCCCAACCTTGTCAACAAAACTGTGATAACGCCTCAATCATTATTGTTATTGCAGTCACACACAAGTCTAAGGAGTGCGATGCGTCTTCTCTGAGCTTTCTCGCGCGGAAATAGAGGTCAAGGATTTCGCACTTCTCATGTCCATTTCACCGGCCCCGGAGACGAGCTCAACATCATCCGTGTCGCCATACGCGACCGTGTAGCTCTTCTGATACGAGATTTGGTTTAGCTCGTGGCGCCCCTGCAACGTATCCTGCTCTGCCCTCGAAGTCGACACGGTGCCGAACCTCCGCGGCTCTCGGTCATGAGCAGACTTGTTGCCGGAGTGGGAGTATTTCGCATAGTAGCGCTGCGTGGTGCCAAGAACCTTGGGGAACAGGCGGACCAGCAGCAGACGCAAAGACGGCATGCAGGTGCATATTAGGCCGACATTAATTTCGATATCCGACCACATGGCCACGTCAAAAAACTCCCACGTCGGATTCTGCGAGTCGGCACCAAAGGTGACGAGCGAGCGGAGACGGAGGATGCTGACCACGGTCACACTGGGCTGCATGTTAGCTCGACACCCTGACGGTTTCGAGAGGCGCGACTTACAAAGTACCGACGCCAAACATCATACCGACGCCGACTTTCCGTCTCCAGTCTAGTTGTAGAGTCTTGAGCTGCCACATGGGAATGGCGAGCATCCACAAGTCCGTCGCAATGCTCATGCCTGCATTGGACCAGCCAAGCGCATTAATGTCCATGCAGTGCCCAGCATGGGTACCATCCCACTTCTTCCAAAAGTAGTGAATCGGCGTACACTGAAAGATGCCGAGAAATACGTACACGCTGCCCCATGTCGAAACAAAAGCGACAGTGCCCCAAAGCAGTCGACGGACCGATCGGCTAGGAAAGATGCGAATGTAGAAGAAGAGCAGCGACAGCTTCAAGGTGGCGACTTGCTGAAAGTAAAGGACCTCAATCACGTAGAAGCCGAGACCGAATCTCGTAATCTGGCTCGGGCTCAGCGTCCAGACGTCGCGGCCCATGCCATTCTGCGGGAGCCAGTGCGCATTAAAGACGGTCGCCGGGATGCCGCTGAGGATGGTGATGAGGGAGAACCAGTCGTCCCAGCCAAAGTCCAGACCCGCCCAGAGCTTGTACGCAAACCTCTGAATGACAAAAATGGCAGAAATAATGCCCAGTGTATTTGACACGATTGTGTACTTTCTACTTCGGTCGCGGGCTGGCACTTGGCATACTGTGTTGGTAATATTCTTAACGGCTGGACAAATCAGTCAGTTTTCTTAGTCAACGTTTAGCACCCACTGCATTGTCTCGATGCGGCTTACACAGGCCTTCCTGCACCGTGCATTTCTGTAGCACACAAACCGCCACGGCGTCTTGCAGCGGCTGATCGGCGCAAATGCAGGCAGTGTCGGCGGCATCGCACTTTGTTTTTGTCAAAGCTTCGGCCAGACATGGCAGCTAAAACGATTGCACCCTGTTAGCAAAATGACACCCTGGGGAAAAAATGGCAGCAGAAGCGATTCGAGGTCCCATACCGAGCATTTGGGGAATTCTCCAAGAGCCTCTGCCAAGCCTCCGCTTGCTGGGGTTTCCGCCAGGGCCAGGGGCACCGTTGTCGCCGCTAACAAGGAGAGCTTCTTCATCCCGCCTTTTGAATCGATAATGGCCAGTTGAAGATCAAAGTCCAGATGGCGCAGAGGCTGTAGTACGAGGTATATAAAATAAATGTGACAGCCTCGTTGAAGATTTTTGTCGAGGTGGGAGCGCCACGCGCAGTCACATCCCCGAGACTAGGGTAACGGTGGCGCTTTATGAGGCAGTATAACGAGCTTTGCAGGGGCTTCAAAGAGGCAGTATGTTTTATTAATCTGGAGAATGCAGCGGCCCCCGACCGTGTATGGCTACTGGGTGACGGCCTAGCAGCGACAGATGGAGGGAGGGCCACCCGAGGTCCCAAACGGTTCGCGACTCATGGCCATGGACCCAGGACTCTATCAGGCACAACTGAAATACCGTCCACTCGCGCTTGTGATTGAGCAGCGGCCGACTCTGGCCGGACATTGGTGGCGGGCTGGGCGCCATGGTGGAGATAATTTGGGCTTCCGAGGCCACTAACAAGAAGCCAGCTTTCCGTCCGGCCAAGAGTTTTTCATTACGGGATCCTGCTGATCGGGAATCGTAGGTATCGCGACGTCTACTCCTACTCTGGAAATTAGATTCCGGTACAGCGGATGGCTGTAGGCGATCAGACGCATGTGCTTTGATTGATAAGTTGATGACACGATGAATCGGCAAGATTGGTAGCGGACAGGTCTGTCTGTGCTCAAAAACATTCCGAAATCTCGTGCCAACAGCCATACGTATACGACGTATGGTCCACACGTGGCAGCTGCAAGGGGCCGCCTTGCAGCCCGGCGATATGTCCCAATAGGGCAGCCGATGGACAATGGCGGCCAGCCAAACCTGACTAGGCCCGGAGGCACCACAAGACACGATGAATCCAGATGCCAGGCGACCCCTCTAATAAAGGCTCAAAAGCCCCTGCAGCCACCAGTCAAGGGGTACGTTACAGTGGACAGGGCAACAGGGTGGAGGTCAGGACGGCGATGGGTGCTGGGCTGGTCGTCGCGGAGCGGACCTGATCGTCTCCAGATACTGCCAGAAATATGTACTGGTATCCGTACGCAACCTCGCTATCCCGTTCAGCTGGGGTTCTGTGGCTGCCTAGCGTGGAAGCCAAGTGGGTGACGAAGAAGAGGGCTTGTTCCAGTCCCAGAAATGCAACAGAATGCACAACCACATCTATTTTTAAAGATGGCAAAGAAATTCAAAACCCTTGTGCAGCAATTTAATATCTCAGCATGTCCAACAGATATGCTAATAGCTGCAGTGCGCTATTTGCTGGTAGCTTAAGCACTCCCTTGTTTGTACGTCGGCGAGGAATTTGGTCACTCGAGTGGTGGTGAGCAAGCCTCCTTCTTCGGTCGGCCCTCTGAGTCTCAGCCTGTGATGGCTGGTCAAACCCCCCACTGAGTGACACTCGTCGCGGGCTATAAATGTGTGCTCTGCCAACTGTCGCATGACTTGTCAGACTGAATTTCGCAGCAAGTGAGCAGAGCCCGTCGCAGAAGCTCCCGTTGAAGATTGGGCAGAAGGAATTCGAAGCGAGCAAGTGTAGGACGGTATACATTGCGAAGCTTCATGCAAGAGAGAGGTGATTCCATGTTCATTGTCTCGAAGCCAGAAATTGGAAGCTGATGGCGGGGGTGAAGCACCGACATCGATCATGCCAACATCGCGACCACGGGGTGGCCGTCCGCCAGCACCACACTTGAAGCACCTACAGAAGCCAAGGTTTATCAAATGAAGCTTTAAAAAAGTGTCCCTCTGCTTTTATCGTGGAGCCATGAGATTATCCCGATTATGAGCGCTGGCCACTTATTGGCCCGAGGCATTGGTGCAGGCTAGCATGGTCGTCCATCACTGTGGAGGTTAGCGGAGAGGGCATCTCGAATCTGCAAACTACGGTTGGACTGTAATATAGTGGATGTAAAGATGATTCTGCTTCATGTATTTTTCACCCTTCAAGGCAGAACCAGGCCTCCCGAGGCTGATGATCCACATCACGTCTAGTCGACAGGCGCCTTTGGCGATTCGACGTCTCCCTCCGCCAAAGGATTGAAGGATTTGCAGAACGCGGCCGATTCTTTTGATAACCACCAGATCACGAACAGCCGATATGGCAAAGTGGGCAGCTCATTGGGAAGCAAATAGCGAAAAATTACGGTAAACACATCATCAGTCTTGAACTTTGTCTTTAATAATATTAACTTGATCTGTCTTTTGTACTCTTCGTATCCGTAATTTTGCATGTATTTAGCTTGAAAAACTCTGATTTACAACAAGTATTGCCGCTGCCTCATTCTTTGTCACTCCACGGTCGGATGCAAGCAGATTGGAGAATGTCCTGTATTAAATCTCGTAAGAGAAAGCTACATAAAAAAAGTCTACTCATCATGCCAAGTCAGCTTCATACTAGTAGGGAATGGCCAAATGGTGCCCCAATCCTCCGTCATGAATCCATGGCTCCCATCCGGCTTCGTGAGCCTCTTCAATTCTCCCTGCAGCCCTGGCACCCTGCGGATATTCCTCTTCCGAAAGACTGCTCTGAAGAGAGAAATGAGTGCCGTCTGAGACACTTCGCGTCCTAGGCACAGCTCGGGACCCAAGCCATGCTGCACATATGAATCGAGCGGCCGCTTGGGGTCAACCTTGTCCGGGTTCGAGAGCCCAGCGTCCTTGGTCGCTGGCGTCACAGAAACAAAGACCGTGTCTCCATGCTTGACTGGGACTGGGTTGCCGTCGTCATCTTTGATAGTATCCTGCGCGGCCACGTTGCGGTAGAGACTGAAGGTGCCGGCCATGCGCACACCTTCCATCGCGTACCCCAACAGTAGTGCGTCTGTGGCGTCGGTCGAGTCTTGCGCCGCGATGCGCCCAATCTCTGCGCGAAAGGGCTCGCCTTCCTCGGAAAGATACCAATCCAGGGATTGTGCAAACTATTTGTGAGTTAGTTATTGTCCATTTTTAATCGTCATTGCAGCTTACCATTTGTGCTTGATTTGGCACCATGGCACCAGCCGTTGGTAGAATTTGGCTCCACGCAATCTCATGTGCGTTCAGCCCAGACTTGGCCAAGCCTTTGACAAGTTGGTGTCCATACTGAGCAAGCACATCATCTTTAAACTTTCTGACATGTAGGCCCTTCATACCAAACATGAGTCCCAGCTTAACATTGGTCTCAATGAGCGCGCCCAGCTGGGCAGATGCCTCTTTTGCGGCACGGCGGAGAGGAAACGACTTGACAGGGTCATAGTCCAGAAAAATGCAAATGTAGATCATGGTCAAGAAGTCAAACAGCTCTTGCTCCGAAAAGACTCCCTTGGGGTGATTCTTCGTCTTCAGCGGCAGATTAAACACGCGTGCGACAAAGTGCGTGTGGACCAAGTTGCCAACGTCGCGAACAATGTCAATCTGATGCTGCCCTGCAACTTTATACGATTTTTCCGCCAGAAGGCTCTCTGCCATACGAGTATAGAAGCTCTTGACGGCCGACTTCCACTCGTCCCCGAAAAGAGACGTGCCGACAGAGGCTCGCTGAATCGCGTGCAGATCCGGCCCGTCCGCCAGCATCGTCCGCAGGCTGCGCTCATTCATCAGGTATCCGAGACCTTGCTCCCACGGTGGGTGATACGTGAGCTCATTTCCGAGCACGTGTTTGAAGGCATGGTGGGAGACGATGCTCAGCTTATCCGGCAGGTAGGCAGGACGGTCAAAGTTGAACCAGTCCGCTCGGCCCATGTTGGCCAGGATTTTGCGATTCTCCGTAGGCGTCACCATGGGGTAGTGAGCATACACCGAGTTCTCTCGAAAGTGGTTCGGGAATGCTCTGATGAAGAGCTTGTAGAAAACACATCCATGATTGACGTTGAGATCGTAATTGGCTTCGTTGAAGCCCCAGTTTGTGAGCGTGCCAGTGTGGTAGTCGGTGGTGTAGTGTCGATCACCTCGCACAAGAGAGACGGCGTCAGACAGGACGACTCGTGAGATGGTGTAGGTTGGCGCAATTCCGACTCCGGGTGCCATGGGCTGTTTGGCCTCTTCAGCAACGATGCCTGGGTACAGTTCCACATTATCGGGATGCTGGTACAGGTTCCGTAGCTGGTCGGCAACGTAGGGATCAGAATTAATGTCCTCGAATGTGTCGTAGGCCTTGAGACCAAACTGCTTGCGAAACTCATTCAGGCTCGCCACATGCCATTTCCTGCCGCGGATGATGCCAAGAGCCTCAATCGGCTTCATGATTCTCGGGACGTTTCTTGCACCGAACGCGCCACCAGGCTCTTCAATGGCGGCAGTCAGAGCCTCCATCAACTCGTCATCGTTGAATCGTCCGCCTGCATCGCGGCGGAAGCCTGCGAATGTGCACTCTCCCGGGTCTTTCGGCATCGTCATTTCAAACTTCTTCATCGCCGCCATGAGGGTGGGCAAGTCGAGCTCTTCATCGCTGTGGCCCAGTAACTCTGTGAAGAAGTTGTGCAACCAAGTCTCGTCCTTCTTGGAGATGCACGAGTGCCACCGATAGCATAGATTGAACTCGGCAGAGACTGCATTACCAACGCCACTGTGCGAGCCCTCCTTTGTACCAGCAGCAACACCCATTTCTTGTCTTGGATCGAGGGTCCAGGTCGTATCGGCGCGATTCAAGTTGACAATGTTACGAACGTAGTCAACCAGAGTGATGTTGATGTATAGGCCAGATGTCACCAGCCGCGCCGTTTGGAACAATTCCTCGTCATATTTTTTCCATACTTCCGCGGCTTGCTCTGGTGCGAGATCTGGAGACGGCCGTGGGAATCTGTTGCCCTCGTTGATTGCAGCCAGATTTTCGGCGACATGATTGTGGAATCGATTGAACATGATGAGAATGATGCAGACACCAGGAGGGTTGCCTAGCATGCGCTTGTCCGCAAAAGCATCCGGCTTCAGCTTTCCATCTTTGAAAGTTCGAATGGAATCCTGGGCTTGCTGGCTGTTTCCGTACAGTGGCGACAGATCCAAATACGATGAACTGTTGTTGATGTTGCCATCTGCCGCGCTGGTGTTGAACAAGTCTAGCAGGCTGTCAGCGCCAGTCAACGCATCGAGTGCACGTCTTGCTTACCATGGATGATAATTGTAGCCCAGTACCAAAGGATACTGGAGACGTTGTTTGGATTCTTCTGAAATTCATTTCGCGCCATGATGGACTCGAAAATCGTGTCGGGAGAGGGCAGCGCACCAAGCCCCATGCCTCGCGGCTTGCATGCCCTAGAGTACGGGGTGCCAGCTGCACCAAGTTGCGGCATAAGGGGGTTCTGGATGGAGACAAGTCAGCGGTCGCTCTCGGCACACAAAGACTGCATTTGTACACACGTTGTGCGATCCATCAGGCTGGCGGAAACGGTACTGATCTCCCATGTATAGCAGCGGTGGGTGATCCAGTGAGTACCACAGCTTGTCGATAAAATCGTTGGTCAAGAGCTCTTGGCGTCTGGAGTAATCTGGAAGACCAGCGACAAGCTGAATCGTCTTTTCCATGATCATGGTCTTGTCGTCGGACTGCGTCTCCCTCTTCAACTTGGCGGTGACAATGGCTTTGATCGTTTTGAGATCTGGAGGGTGTCAGTACCGGCGCTAGGAGCCAGCATCAGCATCAGGGCAACCTACCAGAGTAGCTCATGCTTCGCAAGTCCTTGAAAAGGGACGGCCGATTCTTGATGAACCGATAGGTGCCATCTCCCATTTCTGTAGGCAGCGGTCTGCGCGATGCGGCTCTGAGCTTCATGAGTCCGGAAAGGTGCGATTCGGTCCCATCCTGTCTATTCTTGGAGGGCTTTGGGTATTTGGGCGACGGCTGCCGCTCTTGCGGGCTCGCTCCGATTGAGTGACCGTTGGTAGCGTGGCGGCCGTTGCCATTCGCGGCTGCAGACGAGTTCTCCTTTGGCGACATTCTGCACAGAGACCTTGATGTGTAAAGCAGAAATTCAAGACAAAGAGAAAATCCCACTCGTCAAAGAAACACACTTGATTCAGTCTATATTTCATAGACAGCTCTACCCTAGCATTGCCGTTCTTCGTGAGCTTGCCCCGAAATGGCACGCATGTACCAGTACAGCCAAGATCCATTGGCAGCGCAGCCGCGGGACCGGCTCGAGCCGCCGTTGGATATCGAGGGGCTATGATTGGTTCTAATCGGAGATGATCCTATTTCAGCTGCAATGAGAAATGGTTTGCACCCATGCGTGCCACATCACAATGCTTTTGCGTCCCCACAGCAGCCAACCAAATTTCGGAAATGCATTCAGCTACAGACAACTTCCGAGACATGCATGAGGAGGAGTATAGTCCCCATTCAATCATGGGATGAATGATTTTCAGTCCATCACCTGCAAGTTGATATAGGTCCTTTCAGGGGGGAAATCGTGCGAGCCTGCACCTTTTTCGCCGATGCAAGTGGACAAACTAGACTAGTACATGAGAGAAGAGAAAACATTGCTTCATATGCTGCATTGTGGAGCAAGGCCCATATACAAGCTCTTTTCCATGTGCTGAGGATAAGCAGAACAGACGACAGACGATACTGCAGCATGAAGAGCGCAGGTTAGCTCCATCGGTCGACTGGTTTCGTGCTAAGCTTGCCAGCTATCACCAAGTCCGCACAGTTGATAGCATGCTGGGAACTGGGTCCGTTTGTGTTACGGCAATGCACCTTGTTGCCCGGATGAACGCTTTGTGGGACGACGAGCTCGGTCCAGCTTGTTTCAATACATGCAACAAGTAGGGTCGATAAAGTGGCTGGCTGAGCTGAGGCAGGCTGCTTGGCAAGGGTCGGGAGGAGTCCCGACTATGCAGACGTTTGTTGCGCATATCGATAGACCACTCAGTAAGCGCCACGAATACCCTTCATCGTACTGTACTAGTACATTGATGTTATTACCCCGCTTCGAGCTTGATAGTATGTCTCACAGCAGGGCGCTCAGATGCCGAGAAGACGTGGCGTGTTCGAAAAGCATGAGCAACTGTAGAAGACCACAACGCCCAAGCTCGTACAACGAGGGCCAACGGTTTTTTTTTGGCTATTTCCAGGCCTTTGAGCCATTGTTCCAAATCTTTGAAATCGAGAATGGACGCTCCTATGGATGTACCAGCGCGCGGTCAACGCAAACTGGTGCTCTGCTTTGACGGAACTGGGAATAAATTCCACGGAGATGACAGTGACAGCAATATTTTGAAGATTTTTCGAATGCTGGATCGCAGCTCCGAGAACCAGTATCATTACTACCAGCGTATGTAGCGCTCAACGCTTCACCCGCGTCTTTATGCTAATGGCAATGATCTAGCTGGCATCGGAACCTATGTCACCTCCGAGTCGCTGACCCAGTCGGGCATGGTATCCAAGATAACCGAGCAGTACAAAAAGGCCAAGGACTCGGCCATTGGCTCGACGTTTGATCAGCATGTCGTGTCTGGCTACCGATTCTTGATGCGCTACTACAGAAGTGGCGATCAAATCTTCATGTTTGGTTTCAGCCGCGGCGCCTACATTGCTCGATTCCTGGCCGAAATGCTCGACTACATTGGTCTTTTATCCCACGGAAACGAGGAAATGATCAAGTTTGCTTGGAGGGCGTTTTCGCAATGGCAATGCCGGCGCAAGTCTCGCAGCAATGACAATGACGACGACGACGACGACGACGAAGCCGGGTCCGAAAAGAGCCAAGTAGACGAAAAGACGGACAACATGTACAACTTTATGAAGAACTTTCGCGAAACCTTTTCCCGCCCCGTCGGCCGCATCCGGTTCCTCGGGCTCTTTGACACGGTCAACTCCGTGTCGCGCTTCGAGAGCGCCTGGATGCAGCGCGCAAAGTTTCCCTACACGGCGCGGACCAGTGCCGAGGTCATCCGCCACGCCGTCAGCATCGACGAGCGACGAGCCAAGTTTCGCCAGGACCTCCTGTACCAAAAGACTCACCAGGACAAGCGTCCGCGCCATCGGCACCTGAGCGAGTTGTTGGAGCCGGTGCGAAGGAGCTTTGACTTTTACGTCAGCAGTGCTGGGTCCGGCCCAGGCGCCGATGCCAATGCCAGCAGCCACCAAGACATTGCGGCGCCAAATGACAATCCCCTACCCGAGCGTACCGGCAGAAGCCTCCTGTCGCCTTCCGACGCGGCGCCGCCGAACCCGAGACGGAGCAGGTCGCGAAGCCGCCACGTGCCGTACCGCATGCCGCCTCGAACGCACTCCTTCAAGTCCTGGCACCGCAACGGGCACGGGAACGGGCATGGACATGAGCATGCGCCCCATGACAGCACCCAGCAGAAGCCAGACTACGAGGAAGAAGTTGGCCAGGACATTGACGAGGTCTGGTTCGCGGGTGGGCACGGCGACATTGGTGGCGGCTGGCCTGTCCCGGACGATCGCAGGAGCGCAAGTCACGTTCCCCTGTCGTGGATTGTGCGAGAAGCCATGAAGGCCGGGCTTGAATTCGACATGCAGCGGGTCATTGCAATGGGCTGCACCGAGGCCCAGATTGCCGTGACCGTACAGGAGCCCGAGAGCGCGGCGGCCGACGAGAGCAAGACTGCGCCAAGCAGCGAACCACCCAGTCTGGGGATACAGTCCTCTTTCCAGTCTCAGTATTCATCCGCCTTCACAGAGTCCCTGCATCAGTCGCACACCTCCCGCCTGCACGACTCCCTCGTCTACGGAGAAGGGCTGGGGCACATTGCCGTCACAGGGTGGAGGGTGATGGAGTGGCTGCCGTTTCGCCGCATGGACCTCCAGCGCGATGGCTCCTGGAGGCCCATCCGGTGGCCTCTGCCGCGGGGTGAGGTGCGAGACATTCCTCCTGGTGTGCGGGTGCACGGCAGCGTCCTCCGTCGCATGAACACGGACGAAATGTATCGCCCGGGCAATCTCATTGTAGGGGGAGGAGGCCGCGGCCGACGCAGGGCGCCCAAGGAACTCGGCATCGGTGAATGGCAGTGTGTTGCTGAGCCTGGCGACCCGATTGGGGAGATTTGGATGCGCAAAAAGTAAGAATGGTACTCGGGCAACCAGCGCCTTTGAGAGAGGTTACGCATGGGGAGTGTTTTGATCTACAAGTCTGAATTGATCAGTCTGGTCGCTGTTATAGCTAATAGTTTCCATAATAATATTACCATCTGCAAGCATGCTGGTCTTCAATGCAATGAAATCACGGTCCAGACACAAAAGGCGCCCAATCTACCAGCCCAGCAGTGCAAATCTCCCACCACAACTTGGTGCCGCCGAACCAGATCAGAGGTTCGCGCCTCTTACCCGGAATGTTGGCGCCAACCCACCAGGAGTCCTGGTCTCGGAGCCTGAGCGAGTTCCAAATAGAGAATACCTTGTCAGCCCATTCCCTTGCCGCCTCCCGAGTGACTTCTACACTTCCGTCGCCTCTCTGATCGAGGCCATCTAAAAGTCGGCCGATCCACTCAACCTGCAGCTCGATAAAGGTTGGCCCATTCGCCAGCGCCGTCGGCGCCTGCGGCCCGTACAGCAGAAAGGCATTGGGCATGTCAGGGACCATCATCCCGCCATACGTTTGAATGCCGTCCTTCCATTTTTCCTTCAACGCTTCCCCGTTTTTGTCGGTAATGTTCATAACGTAGAGGCCGCCTGTGACTGAGTCGTATCCTGTGGAAAAGATGAGGACATCAAGCTCGTGCAAGGTCTCGGCACCGTCTTTATCGGCGACAACCAGTCCTGACGAAACGGCATTCTTGATTGGGCTTTTTTTGAGATTGACCAATTTGACGTTTGGCTTATCAATCATTTCAAAGTAGTCTTGTTCCAGCGCACTTCGCTTGCCTCCGATCCATTGAAATTGCTCCATCGGCGCCACAATGTCCATCTTGGGCGAGTCTGTCATGCGGGCGCGTGCTTTCTCTCGCCAGAAACGGTACATTGCAGAGTTTGCCCGTGGACTCGTACCAATGTCCCTGTATCCGCCAGTAGCCATCAGACCACCCTGTTTCCAGCGCTCCTCGAAAACCTCTCGATGCTGCTCAGGTGTCTCATCCTCAAACACGCGTGTACTTGGAATGTAGGGCCAACCGGCATCCTTTCCGTATTTTGCTTTGGAGAACAAAGCCTCGTATTCGGGCTTTTCCCTTCTAACCTCTTCGACCGAATGCTCCTCCTGTTGCATCGGGACCGCCAAGCAAGGGGTGCGAATAAAGAGGGTAACATCGTGATCGGCTTTGGCTAGCTGCTCGAGAAGTTGTATACCCGATGCGCCCTGTCCAATCAATCCGACTCGCTTTCCGTTGAGGTCAAGGCTTGATGGCCAGGATGCAGGATGTATAATTTGCCCTTTAAAGGACTCGAGATGTGGAAGCTCTGGGATATGCGCCTTGTTTGTAGTACCACCAGCAAAGACGGCAAACCGAGAGCTGGCGACGAGTCCCCTGTCAGTTTCAAATCTCCAGGTACAACTCTCGCGGCTGTAACTAATTCTGATGACTCTATGGCCGAATATTGTGTCTTTGCTCAAGTCGAGCGTTTCATCGAGGTGCTTGAAATAATGGCGAAGCGCCTCGGAGTCGGGATACTTTTCAGTGAAATCAAAGCCGTTATAGATTTCCGGCATGGTGAATTGGTAAAAGGGCAAAATGGAATCAACTCGGGCTCCAGGATACCGATTGGAATACCAAACCCCGCCAAACCCGTTATTGGCCTCGATAATCCGTGCAGAGAGCCCTCGACGCCTCATCTCGTGGAGAGCGAGGCAGCCAGAAAAGCCAGCACCGACAATGACAACATCCACGTCCACAGGGTCGGCCATCTTGAATGTATTGTATAGACATCGGGAATTGAGGGGAACGACGGCCGTCCCTTTTATTCAAGACGAGGTTGTAGCCGGGACTAGTCTGTCACTACTGGAATCCACCTTTGTTGATTAGGCATGCGCCATGAACCGGCTGCATACACTACGTAGTGGCCAAGAATATCTCTCGTATAACTGGCCGGGCTGGGGCGTTGTTTGACGTATTCGGGATATTTCACCCAACGCCAACTGGACATATCCACTGCAGCTCCTGGGCCACGAGTTCATTTACGGCAATGGACGGGCCAAAGTAGGGGATAATTACAAAATATCATTTCCTTCGTCGGACGTGAGCCTTTGTCAAGTTCGCCCACGGCCCGGCGTGGCGCCCGCCCAACGCCGAAATATCGCGGGCAACGTGAGTGATGCATGGAACTGTGCTGTGGAGAAGCCAGGCGCTACTGGATAGACTAAATAATTAAACTGCTTCGACTGGAGCAATGCCTTGAGAAAACTCTTGCTTCCCGTCGCTCGCCGGGAACGACTCTGTGAGTCCCGATTGCGCAACGCCCGAACACTCCTCGCAAAGAAGGAGGAGCTCCCAACGCGTCAATGGCGATAGGTCGCGGACGAAATGACAATCGGTCTGAGCTTCTTATGACGCCATGGTGCGGAGGCGCACTAGCGACAAGAGATGATACGTGTGACGCCATCTCCCGTTTGTGTCGCATCAGCGTGCTGTAAATCCTGGAGAAGCGAAGCAGCATTGTTGTTGCAGTTGGATTGAGCGCAAAGAAATGTACATGAACGGCAATGCCGATACATGATTACCGCGTCATGCGTGTCACACAAACAGTGGCCAGCAAAGTCACTCGTCAGCCATGACCCAGGCGAAACAGCAGCGAGTTCGCCCAAGAAGAGATGTTGAAGAAATTATTTTCGGTAAAGGTGTGACGCTGGCCCCGCGCCGTCTAATAAAGTGGCTAAATTGTCAACAAATAAAATACAATCGAACATGATAGATGTCCTTTCCCCTCAACACCGAATAAAACCGCCTAGAAGAGGAAAATCTGATCCGTCATTTTCGACATGGCGCCCGGCTTCTCAAATCCCAAATTCACCATGGCATTCTTGGCCGCATTGACCATGCCCGGAGGCCCGCACAGCATCATCTTGGTGTCGGTGCTCGCGCCCGGCAGCTTCTCCCCGATGAGCTCCTGCGTGCAGTGGCCGGTGCCGTAGGCCCAGCCCTCCGGGGGCTGGTCCAGCAGGTAGTAGACGGTAAACTGCTTCGGGTAGCGGCGCGCAAAGCCGTCGAGCTCCCGGCGCAGCAGAATGTCCTGCTCGGTGCGGTTGGCGTAGACGAGGCTGATCTGCGTCAGGTCGCGGTCGTCCTCGCAGATGCCGCGGATGACCTGGAACATGGGCGTGATGCCCGTGCCGCCCGCGATCATGCCGAGCCGCCGGGCCAGGCCGCGCGTGTACCGCATGGCGCCCTTGGGCCCGCGAAAGAGCACCTCGTCGCCGACGGCGAGGTTGGCGAGGTACTTGCTCGTCAGCTGGCCGTCCGGGTACACCTTGATGACGAGCTCGAGCCGGCCCCGATCTGCATTGTTGGAGACGGGCGTGTAGGAGCGCGAGACGCTCTCGCCGTCCACGTCGGCCTTGATGGCGACGTGCTGTCCGATGGGCAGGCCGAGGACCGTCTCCGTCGTGGGCAGCGCAAAGGTGAAGCGGTACACGTTGGGCGAGATCAGCGCCTTTTCCTGTAGCGGGAGATGCGAGTACGTGACGGGGTCGAGCAGGCCGCGCTGCAACAGCGTGTCTTCCTGGATCGGCTCGGGCACGCGCATGTGCGCCGGGTAGCTGGTAAACGACTTGCTCTGCTGGGTGAGGCGCGTAAAGTGCTGCGCGACGAGGGCGTCAACAATGGTGAAGATGCCGGCGCCGGCTAGCAGGCCCTTGGTGAAGCCGAAGCCGTGCTGGCCGGGCTTCTCGTTGTTGAGAATGGACAGCACCCATCTTGGCGTGGAAGGGCCGTAGTGGCGGGCGCCGTAGTACACGCCGGTGACGGCTAGGGAGAAGAGGCCGAAGCTAGCCAGCTTGGCGACGATTGACTGCCTCTTGCCCGCCGCGGGCTTCTCTGTCTTGGGCGCTGGTGTCACGGTAATGGCCTTGCGCTCTGGCTTCTTCTTGTAACCCTTGAGGCTACCGACTTGAAAGGTCTCCATAATGTCGTAGGCATCTTCCGAGTGACCAGCATTATCAAAGGCTTCCGTGGCGTCTGTGCCAGCAGCCTCTGCGAGAACTTCAGCACCACCAGGATGGTCTTCCAGATATTTTGTCACATCATAGACTGAAGTGTCTGTCAGTATACTTGGAAAATAGGTAGACGCTCAGAGGGCATTTCAGCTCACCTTTGCCGTGTATGGTCATCCACGCGTCGCTTGCCACCTTGTGCTCGGCGACTTGTCTCGAGTCGTACTCCATTGTGCTCATTTTATACTATTGTTAGATGCAGACAGGAATGAAAGAATTGGTGTATTTCGACTTGGCGGGAAATCGGCTCTATAAGGGACTGCGATAAGCTGTCAGAGTCTGCAACCACTGACTTTTGAGAGGTCCTAATGAGTTTGCGTCACTGCGGAAATTTTCCAGACTAGTTTCATTCTTTCCGGTTGACGGTAAATGTCGCGACTCTATAAGCGATGAACAGCAAGGCTCGATCGATTTTTTCTCCGTCCAGGGCCCTGCATCTCCTTCCCCTGCAATGCCGCCACTATCTCATAGTCCGCGGACTAGTTGTGGCATTTGCCTAGGCAGGGCTGCATGACTGTGGGACAGGGTGAGTTTCGTATCTCGGCCGCTGAAAGGTGCCCACTCATTGTCTCCTGCAGCTGTCAGAAACTTGGACCGTGGACCGTCATACACTGCCCGGGGTTTTTCATTCCCACCGGTCGCCAGTGGCCGCCGAGACTAGCGGCCCGGCATGACCGAGTCTAGCGAGGCGGAATCGTCCGTAGTGGAAAGCTGTGGCGTCACATCGCACCGTTCCGCGGTTTGTGCACCAAAATAATCTCATTAAACTGGGCACTAAAGAGCCTGGCCTCGGCCTGTCTGCGTCTGCTCACTGCTGGCCACCAATTAACAGAAGGTAAACATAAGCCCTGGACAGAGCCTTGTAAAATCTTGTGGCGCACTGCCGTCCGCGGGCCCATGCAAGATCTCCGGAGGCAATTACGGACAAAAATGATTTTCCCAACATGATAATGACGACGGGAATCCGGGTAAAATCGCCAATGTGCGACATTTTTGGCCACGAGAAGCTTTTCTAAAAGGGTTATAGAATGCCTCGGCAGGGCCCGTAGCTCCATTTCGACGTAGAGAAGCAGTGATATTTATTAGCTTGGCCGCCGTCAAGTAAGCCGACAATAACATACTTGCATATTCTGATGAATCCCATAACCCACCGCATTTACTCAGTAACATAGTGCTCTCAATCATGTCTACAAAACAATTCTATCTTCTAGGTGAAGATGTTTCCACAGCTCGCGACATCGAGCTGCCCGAGTCCTCTGACCTTGAAGATCTTCAACATCACATTGCCGCCCATTATAGCATAGTTGATCCCAAAGGTAGTTCAACTTTCGAACACACAGTTGCGCATTTCGCTGACGAAAATAGGTGTTGGTTTTCTGTATGACCAGCGCAGACTGACCGCTGTTGCGGACATTGTTGCCAAAGATGGCCCTGTGGCTATCACTATTGATGGCAAGGCAGTGCGCGAGGTGCCCTCACCCGCCGGCATTCCTTATTTTGGAAACTACCTAGAAATATACCCAGATCATCTCGGCAATCACCAAAGGCTGTTCGAGAAACTCGGCCCTTTATTCTCTACAAGCAACATGGGGAGCCGAGTTTACCAAACAAACGACCCCAAACTCGCCACAATCTTCTTTGGCGAGAGCGATTTCTTCACCAAGCACATCATTCCCGGCCACCCTCTGTATCCCATCAAGTCTCGTGAAGCCGGTGTATTTTTGGGCGATACCGACACCGAGGAATGGAAACTCGCACACAAGTTCCTACCTCCTGCACTGGGGCCCAAGGCTGTCCGCCACTACGCATCTACTATGCAAAAGAGCGTCGAAGAGGCTTTTAAAGTGTTTGACGAGCTGGATGATCGGGGCGAAGCTTGGAACGTTTACCAGTACATGCTCAAGCTTGGCTCCCAGGCTGTCGGCAAGCTAGTCCTCGGCATGGACTTTAAGCACTTTACTGGCGTGGATGCTCCGCTGCACGAAATGGTTCTCAAGATTGCCGAGAACCTGGAGCTCAACAAGAGAATATCGACAATGGGAGCTTGGTACGCCAACATGCCGTTTGGCGACCCCAAGAAGCTCCGCCAAACAAAGGCGCGCATTGAAGAAATGCTGCTGGAGTCTATTGCGCAGGCTTCCAAGGGCGAAGAGGATCTTGAGCTCCAGGATGCAGCATTGAAAGCCGAAAACGTTGTCGGTGCGTAATTCCTGCACGCATTCCAAAAGAACCTGGGTACTAATTCTTCCTTGTAGATTATTTTCTACGCGCGCAGGACAGCAAGGGCAACAAGCTGCCACCAGCGCAGTTTGCGCCAGCGCTCGTCGTGGCCACCGGCGCCGGCTTCACAACCACATCGTCGCTGCTGTCATGGCTCCTCTACAGCCTCGTCCAGTACGAGGGCACCCAGGGGCGATTACTGCAGGAGCTCGTCGACAACGACTGGGACGAGGACACGCAGGTGACGGCCGACTTGACCAACAAGCTCACCTACCTGGACAAGTTCATCAAGGAGACGCAGCGCCGCCACAACCCGTCGTACCAGCCCGCGCGCACCTCCAAGAAGGACATGATCCTGCCGGGCGGCTACAGGCTGCCCAAGGACTCGGTCGTCATCCCCGCGCTGCACCACATCCACAACAACGGCAAGGTCTGGGAGAACCCCAACCGGTTCGACGTCGACCGCTGGGACACGGACAAGGTCAAGGGGCGGCCGCAGGGCGCGTACACGCCGTTTGCGCAGGGTCCGCGCATGTGCGTCGGCTTCAACTTTGCGCTGCAGGAGATCAAGGTGTTCCTGCCCAAGCTCGTGTATCGGTACAAGTTTACGCTGGCGCAGGACGGGCCGATCGAGTATGACCCCTATTTCCAGCTGATTCGGCCAAACAACTTGTACGTGCGAGCCGAGAAGAGAATCAAGTGGCCGCCCAAGTCGGAGTAGGTTACGGAGTTGGGTGTCATCATTGACAGTAGTAAAGTTGGACTCGACATGTATAAACTAGGATTGCGTTGATAAATCTTCGAGCTTTTTTCTTTTTCAGATCGCCCAGTGCCCGCAAAACCAGCTTACCCTAGACGCGGTGCTGAGAACAACAGATATGCTACTCTGCAGGCAGTCCCGAGTGACAGCTTCATATATTTTTTGTTTAACATTTCACCAATAAAAAAAACTCACTCAATAGAAACTCTATAGTAAACAATCTTTTATGATATTTTGGGCTTATGATTTTCGCTGTGGCATAATCGATCCCATGGTAAAAACTGTTGAAAACCCGGTTTTATCACTGCTTCACGGCTGACATTCTTCGTGTCCTTTGACGGCATGTTTGACCAGTACTAACAAGGATTTCCCCTCACATCATGACTACTCTATATCCCTTTAATTCTATTCGAAAGTGCTAGCTTCAGCAGCAAAACGATTCACGCAAATAGAATTATGCCGCAATTCAGAAAAGAATAAAGCCTGGATGGAGGGATACTATCACAGTTGTAGTGGATGAGGCGCTGTAACCACTGCTAAGCGTCACCGACAGTAGCAGCCCACTTACGCGCTATCGATTGCTGAAAAGTGGAGTACCTCCAACTTTTTTTTTCTTATCGCGGGTCGTTGTCGTTCTTAGTAGATATTCGAGCTGGTGGTTGTTGAGAAGAACAACTGTCGTACCGCTGCCGAGAACATGAAGCGCAAAATCGAAGAGACGAGCGAGCCGGCCGAAAAGGCAAATGCCGCCTCGGGCGAGGCTGACAAAGCATTTTCCTTTACCGACCTTGCCCTTGATCCTCGTCTGGTGCAGGCTGTCGCGGAGCAAAAGTTTTCCCAGCCGACGCTGGTGCAGCGCATGGCCATTCCCATTGCTCTCAAAGGCCAAGATGTTCTGTGCAAGGCTAAAACTGGTTCCGGGAAGACGGCCGCTTACGTATTGCCTGTTCTCGCGGGCATCCTGAAGCGCAAGATTGTACGCAGAGCCATCACAAAACGCCCCAACTGACCAATACTAACTTATGCCAGACTGACCCTGAGCCTGCGACCGCCGCTCTCATTCTTGTACCGACCCGCGAACTGGCCGACCAAGTCTTCAAAGCGATCGAACAATTCTCGGCGTTTTGCTCAAAGGACGTGCGCGCCGTCAAACTCACCGATAAACTGTCAGACGCCGTCCAACGATCCCTGCTCGCTACGCTGCCCGACATTGTCATTTCGACCCCCGCGCGGGCATGGCACAATGTCAACGGAAACTCGTCCGCATTGTCTTTGAGCAAACTTTCACATCTTGTCCTGGACGAAGCGGACCTGCTGCTGTCATATGGCTACGACAGCGACCTGGAGAACCTGTCATGGTCAATACCGAAAGGAATCCAGACAATCATGATGAGCGCTACGCTGACGTCGGAAGTCGATTCGCTCAAAAAGATTTTCTATCGCGACAACGTGCCGGAACTACTGGATCTGGAGGAGCCAGATGACGAAGGCGAGGGCATCACACAGCTGGTCACCAAGTGCGGCGAAGACGAAAAGTTCCTACTGGCTTATGTGATTTTCAAGCTCAAGCTTGTCAAGGGCAAATGTATAATCTTTGTCGGCGATATTGACCGCTGCTATCGCCTGAAGCTCTTTTTTGAGCAGTTTGGTATTCGCAGCTGCATTCTGAATTCGGAGCTGCCCGTCAACTCGCGAATCCATGTCGTGGAAGAATTCAACAAGAACGTATACGATATTATCATTGCATCCGACGAAAAGGAGATCCTGGGCAACGAAGGTCAGGCCGCTGAGGAGGAGGCGGAGGAAGAACAAGCCGAGGAGACGACAGAAACAAGTGAGAAGCGACCAAAGAAGAAGCGCAAGTCTACCAAGCAGGATCTGGAATACGGCGTATCGCGAGGTATCGACTTCAAGAACGTGGCGGCCGTCATCAACTTTGACCTGCCAACGACTGCGTCGTCGTATACACACCGCATTGGCCGAACAGCGCGCGCTGGCAAGGCCGGCATGGCGCTCTCGTTTGTGGTGCCCAAAGACCAATATCGCAAGCACATGCCCACAACGATAGCGAGCGCGGAAAAGGACGAAAAGATTCTGGCGCGCATCACGAAGCAGCAAATCAAAAAGGGCAAGGAAATCAAGCCATACAACTTTAACTCGGAACAAGTGGAGGCTTTCCGGTACCGTATGAACGACGCGCTGCGAGCCGTCACCAAGGTCGCTGTGCGTGAGGCGCGAACGCGAGAGCTCCGACAGGAGCTGCTCAAGAGCGAAAAGCTCAAGCGGTACGTTTACATGCTTCATGCTCTACCGGACAAGCGCTGATCATTTTAGGTACTTTGAGGAGAACCCGACGGAAATGGCCCACCTGCGCCACGATGGTGAGCTCCGCACGGCGCGCCAACAAGCGCACTTGAAGCATATTCCGGAATATCTGCTGCCCAAGGAGGGCAAGGAGGCGCTGACGACGGAAAAAGTTGGCTTTGTGCCGCTGCGCAAGTTTGGGGCCAAGGACCGCAGAAGCAAGAGGGGCAAGTCGGGCAAGCGGATCGGGTCGCGCAAGGGGGATCCTTTGAAGACGTTTTCGGCGCGCAGGAGGAAGTGACAAGTTTCTTACACAAGGATAGAAATCGGCGTCAACTGGTCATGTAATGTAAATATGCTTTCAATTAAATGGGCCATAACGTAATATTACATTGACGAACGGTCTGGGCAAGATGTTGAAAAAGCCAGTGATGGCGCTGCCGCCGTGCCCACTGGCAGTGGTAATTGAGCTCAGCGGCCTGCCAGATGTCAGGCTGCTGCGGTACAACGTCGAGGTGAGTGGCAGGCGAGCAGGGCTGATGGGCTGTACGACTGCACACGACAGTGGTAAACTGAGCGCTGGAAATGGAAGTTGGGATGACCAGGACGAAGGCCTTGGCAGTGGAGAAGAGGTTCCGGCGCAGACGACTGCCGGTAGCACGAGCCGATTTGCAAGTCTTGGTTCTTTTCTTGGCTAGCCAGGGCAAACGCCCAGGCTGTCAGGCGCAATACGGTCACCGTA
Source organism: Akanthomyces dipterigenus (assembly GCA_030783385.1). Classification (NCBI taxonomy): domain Eukaryota; kingdom Fungi; phylum Ascomycota; class Sordariomycetes; order Hypocreales; family Cordycipitaceae; genus Akanthomyces; species Akanthomyces dipterigenus. The sequence continues at coordinate 3,542 of JARJRE010000239.1, read as the reverse complement.
TAACTATATAGATGCCACAGCGGGGAAACCGAGGCTCTACTCAGTTGGTTTCCAGAGGTTACACCGAGCTTCATAGCGTCAAGGTGGTTTCCGCTCACAATGCCGACGCTGCGTCGTATTTGGGTCGTAGATCCTGGGATGTGGCTTATGCAAAGTCGAGACTATGGCACTGATGATGGCGGTCCTGAGTTGGTCATTTATGCAAGTTGGACTGTTCCGCGTGACGACGTCTTATTAGCCACACCAGCACCGTGTCCTATACGGCAGGGAAGTGGGCTGAACGGGGGTGCTTTATGATGGTGAAGGCGATTAGGGTAATCAGCGGCGAGACTAACCTTTTGTAAACCTAGCCTGGGCTCGGGCTTAGCCCGCTCCCGCTTGTGTCATGATGCTCTGAGAGCATGGCTCTAGTGGGAGGCATATTAGCAGGCAGTATCTCATTCGGTCAAAGGGCTAGCCTCAAGTATTTGCTTGCATCAGTATAGCGCTCCTACATGTGCCCACGCACCCACTGCTCCGTAGTGGGTGCTTCACTTCCCGCTGGCCGCCTTCCCGCTGGCCAGGCTATCTAGTGTATATAACACTATGTATATGCCAAGACACTCAAGCACACGAGTCAAAAACTTGGGCAATAGCTGATATGCTCCACCGTCTCAACTAAGTAGTTATGCATCGAACATATCACCATCACTCTTTGTACACAAATACCAAAGTACCAAGTCCATACGACAAGATGCAATACTATGAAGGAGTCAAGTACCTGTGAAAACTCGGCACTGGAAAAGAATTACTTTGTGCTATAAAGATACGGGCAAGTACAACATATAAAAATTAATACTACACTATAGAGATGCCAGCGAGCTGACCTTATAGAAGAACCAATGTAGGAATGCGGAAACGTCAGTACACACATCAAGCAAGCACTGATGCAACATTATGGAGTTGCTAGCAAGTCCATTATTGTAGTGTAGGCAAGGATAGAATTTATGAAAATGAGTCATCTAATGTGCAATCTCAGAAGACTTTCTTGCGTCAATGCTATGCAGTTAGAGTTTCCATACTTTGATCCATACCGCCTAGAATGAATCAGTCAACTGTAACAGTATGGGAAGCGTCTACTGGTGTTCGGCGAGAGTTTTGTCCCCGTGCCAGGTGTGACGCAGTGACGCTAGGTAGCCACTGGGCCATAGGGACCCCAAAAAGATCCAGCAATGGTAGTTAGCCAACGAAGCCAAACACCCCTGACGTCCACTCCATCTGTCAGGTCCGTGACACCAGGCCACTTCATGCCAAGTCAACTTTTGCTACGAAGACATCAATCCTTGTCGAAGCAGGGGGATTTGTACCTCCATTTGACAGATAGAGACGACCAGGAGTCCTGCCAGCTTAGAGACTCCCTGGTATGTACAAGCCAAAGTCGCAAAACGTATCCATCCTACCCGGTAAGGACACAACGGAACTGCGCGGAAATGGAAGGAATACAGCACTGGTGATGCCTGCGAGGGCACGACTCAATGTCAATGATGTTTACAAATGCATTCGGCCCGAAAAAGTACAAAGAAACGAGATACCAATTTACGTGTCATCCAGATGGGTTTGGGCATGTCAGCAACCAGAAAGCAAAAGACAGATATAAAAAGCAGGTTCGACCTGCGCAGGCCTCTGGTTATCCAAAACTGACAAGCATACTTGAAAACTACAATTCCATCGCCGTCACCCTCCAACTCAGTCGCCAAGGCATACTTAACCTCAATCGCTCGTATCCCGATTTCAACGCTACTAGACACCAAAAACTGTGTCCGCAACCGCTGTTATGGTACACGCATCCGCTCCCATCTTGGCCTGGCTTGCCTCGATGCTCTGCTCGTCCATCGGGGCCGCAGCAGTTGAAGTAGCAGCAAACGACACCGTCCTTGAAAGCAGCAGGACCGTTCCGGGGGCCTTCATCGTCGAATGCGACGGCACGCCTTGTGTTGAGGCTGTCTCCAAAGCGGTGCAAGAGGGCGGAGGATCGGTGCAGCGCAAATTCGACTCGTCCATCTTCCATGGCCTCTCGTTCGAGGTTGCCGACCCAGCGCAGGGCGCAAACCAGAGCGTCGTGGTGGAGCGCGTCAGAGGGGTCTTGAACATATGGCCATTGCAAGTTGAGCAGTTGATGAACCCGGACAATACCGAATCGGACCAGACGGGCAATTTAATGTCGAGGCAGGACCAGGGTCGGCTCGGTCCATTTTATCGAGCAAATGACAGTACGCTCCAAGAACCTTGGTATCATATCATGACACAAGTCGATAAACTACACGCAGCAGGATTCACCGGTAACGGAATCAAGGTTGCTGTCGTTGACACGGGGGCAAGTTTAATTCAGATGGGTGCCCGCATGCATACGATCAGACTGGCTAACTGAGAGAATTAACAGGTCAACTATACGCATCCAGCCCTAGGTGGTTGCTTTGGCAAAGGCTGCCGAGTTCTCATGGGGAATAACTTTTCCAACGAAGGAAAAGCCGGCGACCCAATGGACTGCTACGGTCACGGCACCGAGGTGGCAGGAATCCTGGCTGGTTACAACCAGCGAGACGGCTATCTCGGTGTAGTGCCTAATGCGACAATACTAGCGTACCGTGTTCGGGACTGCGACACCAAAGGAGCAGATGCAAATGTCATCGCGGGCTGGCTTCAAGCCTACAATGACGGTGCGCAAGTCATCGTCTCGTCGACAGGTCTGACAGGCGGTAATTGGGCCTCAAGTCCCCTGGCAACGGTGGCGTCTCGCATTGTCGCGCGTGGCGTGCCTTGTGTTGTTGGTATCGGCAACGCTCGCCAAAAGGGGCTGTTTTACGGAATGGAGCCCTCAACTGGCCGAGGTGTCATGGCTGTCAACTCAGTCGACAGAAAGGGCGTCATTTCGAGCCTTTCTGCGTATGGGCCGACGTGGGACCTGGACGTCAAGCCTAATGTCGTCGCACCCGGGGACAATATCGTGGCTCCTCACCGGAATAGAATCGGGTACAAGAGAGACTCCGGTACTTCCTTTTCTGGGCCACTGGTAGCCGGAATCATTGCCCTTGTTGGAGAAGCTCGAGGCACGTTCGATGCCAAGATCCTCAATAGCCTGGTGATGACGACAGCCCAGCCGCAGACATATGGTCCTGGCGGGCTCCCGGTACCGGTCATGCAGCAGGGAGGCCGTCTCGTCAGGGCCTGGGACGCCGCCCACTCTACCACGCTTATCGAGCCAGCTAGCTTGGCGTTCAATGACACTGCGAATCGACCCCGTTCTATGACCCTGCGGCTTTCCAACACAGACACGGAGGGGCTGTCTTATCAGCTATCAAATTTGGCATCTGATACGCTCTACGCCCTCTCACCTGGAGCAGCCCGCCTGGGCGAGGGGGAATGGGCGCATGCCACGGCTGACATAAGTATCAGCAACAGTTCATTCAAGCTTGATGCCGGCCAGTCAATAAATAGTTTTTCCTAGCTTTATTTATAAGCTTAATAGTACTAGATAGGTTAAAATACCTTACTTAGAGTAATAA